>CABIKL010001720.1:0-14406 GCA_902196195.1 Aptinothrips rufus
CCCCCCCCCCCCCCCCCCCCCCCCCGCCCGCCGCCACCCCCGCCACCACCTCTCCCCTGCCAAAGGGGCATCGGCACGCTTACGAGTCTCACCAAAGCCACAGAATTTTACCTCTTTAGGAGGCTGATTACGGGCGGGGTGAGTCCTCGAGGCAGACGGGTTCAATGTAGCGACCACTGTTTCTCCCGAAATATGAAAGTTGTCTGCGGTCGGCTGTCGGCCTAGTTCATCGTCGTGTGGGAGCCCACTCGCACGACGCATATTTCAAAACAGGATGCGATTCGCTACGTCTCCACGGAGTGCTGTCTCTGCTCCAGATCCATCACCTGCTCTGACTACTTGACTAATTCTGTGGTCAGTAGCATCGTGAGTAGCCTACTACTTATTGTCTGGCCGCTCACATAGTATGGAAAACAAAATGAAAACTTTGGAGTTTGAAAACTTTGAAGTTTGAAAACATTTTTCTTTTCTTATTATATTTTGGAAACATAATCTTAACTCAAGCCACTCCTTTTGCCACGGTAAAAACGATCACTTGAATTTCAAGAATAGGTATACTTCCAGGATGCGACTATGCTAAAAGCGCATAGGGACCCTTGAAGTTATCAACCAGTTATCAACCTATCCTTACCTTATGGATTTCAAGGGATCGTTTTTACCGTGGTTTAAACGTGTCCCTGTAGCAATACATCATTCGTTTTAAAGTTTTGCTCGAGAAGAAGGACTAATACTACTGCTCCACCCGAGAAATTCGCCGAAAGGACAACCACATGAGATATTAAAAGAAGTCCATACCGTCTGTCTGAGCAGCTGTGATGCGTCTTTCGCCTTCCTTCGAAGGTGATGACTCAGACTCGCGTCGCTCCAACCACAGTGACGAATGTGCGACTCATTTGGGCCGACGCTGTCCGCCGAGGTCCCCGGGGGAGGCTGGTCCCAAGTCCTGTGTGCGGTTATGCCCTTGCCGAGCCAGACGGTTGAACCACGCGAGCGGTTTGCGGTTCGGCGGCAAGGCCCTTGCTGTCAGGAGTACCAATGCTCGTTTCGACTTCGGGGTTCGTTAGACGAAAGGACTGATATATGTTGGGGATCACAGAAACAATTATGGTTGCTTATCACTGCGATGGGTTTGCATGTTAAAAAAGAAAAGTTCTGTAAGTTTACGAAGAGATAGTTGGTAGAAAAATTATTGCCGACGATCTTCGTAAATTTATACCATTATTTTTAATTCGGAATTGAGTTTCACAATGATATCTACCATATTTGAGTTCCCACACAGTTCGGAAATGTTGTAAAAATAAGTTTTTGGGTCATGAGCTACCCTACACCTTGCAAAATGAACTCGTTCTATTACCCAAGCAACATGTGTAGTAATAAAATGTATGATGCATCCACCATCAAAAAGGAAGACGGTGTTTGAAAATTGACAAAAGACTTTTCTCACAGTGTATGGCCCTTCGCTTTCTTTTCACGGCCGCTACACACGTTTGTTCGGGGAGCAAGCTACTTCTAGTTTGTTTCGTTCGTATCATGTGTTGTCATGAGGTCTCGAGAGTCGCCCGCCGTTTTCTCTTATTCATGATGCCGCGCAAAAGGGGTAAGAATGGGAAGTTCATCTTGTCAGGAATTCGTTTGGTTTGACGCAGTAATATCTTAGGTTTAATGGATTTTTTCTTTTCTGTTATTTGAACGACGTGTCGCATACTATCCTTGTCGACCTAGGTTCAAGTCTTATATCACTTATAGAGGGCAGAGCGTCCAACCATCAACAAATTCTCTTCTTCGTGAATGTGTTTGTTGCTTACGATATTCTACTACGACTCACAAAGTAGTTAAGGGATCAAGCCGCGAAAAAAATAATAAAAAGATTGAAACAACCGTTATTTAGCAAAAGTGGTGACCGTGCAACAACACTTGAGTGCGACTGGACACATACCCGTAGACGTTCGAGCAGCCCACTGTCTTGCCTTCTTCCACCCCTGCAGCCAAGTCCCCACGGATTCACGACGATACATGAGGGCAGAGGGAGGGACAGGGAGAGGGGAAAGGGAGAGTAGTGCAACTCAGATCCGACGGGGGAGAGTAAGGGAGGGGGACGGGATATACGGGGGCTGCTGGTCCAACTGTTCCACGGCCGGAAACGTGCCGCCACGACTCGGGCAAAATCACTCTTTGTTTTGGCAGAAGAAAAGAAAATAATTGGAGGGAAAAAAACGCGTGAATTGAAAAAAAGTGAGGGGAGATGGAGGAAAGGCGTAGGCGAGGCGAGTGCAGGGTGGATCGTGCTCTGTTTATTGCTGTAATTAACGGGGCGACATCACCGTGAGAAGGAGAGAGACAGAGAATAGGGACTCTAAGAGGATTTGCGAGGACGGAACTAGTGGTAGTGGGAGAGGAAGGAGAAGTGGAGGCAAGGCAGAGGAAAGTGAAAGGGATGCTGAGAATCAACCGAAATGTCGGACGCGGACGATCGCTTATAAACTGTATCTTCATGGCCCGCAGCGATTCTGGTTGCATGCCTGCCAGGGAGCTGATTCGATAAAATATCATGAATATTCCCTGAAGGCTCAGGCTGTACATCGGCTGATTCACTGCAACGATTCTCTGGCGGAATCTGCTAAAAATGAAAGACTTTCTCCAGGCATTCCCAGCAGCCGTCACTGCAGCCTAATTACCTCGTTAATTTTTCACTTGATTACTTCCTAACTATTGGACATGTTCTCCCAAGAAGGCTGCCGAGATTAGGGTGAATTCACATGGCGTTGTTTGAATCTGCTTTTAAAACTTCCTGGATCATCAGCTCTCTTTCATCCTGTGCGTATAAAGATACAAATGCTAAGATGGAATTTAAAATGATGCTAATTGCTTTAGGCGTTCGGACAATGTTGGCCTTGCGTTTCTTCCAAAGAAATCGAGAACATGTAGAGCCGCTCTGGGTTCCCCGAAGAGGCCACTCACATATCACAAAGCTACACCGCGTGTGCGCAACAGAGAAATTGTCACAGTTGAATCCTATCACAACCCAAAAATCTCTGGCGATATGTTATGAAGTGATTTCGAGTCATAAGATGATGGATCATTGTCGGATATGATGGCGTCCCTCTCTCCTTACCCGAATGTAGTATGAGAATGATCCTAAACAATAAACTGCCCACAATAATTTGCAGCGGACACGTGTGGAAAAGCCGCAGAAATTCGCTGCTGCTTTGTGATGGTATCGACTACACTCATTGTTCATCTCAATACATCACACAGGCTTTTGTCGCACAAAGTAGTTTGAGAAACGAAACTGTGGACTTGCCGATAAAAACTCGCACAAAGAAACACCTTTATCACAGCGCAAACCAAACCAGCGCCCGGTTTAAGAAACATTATCCTCTCCGCTCTGTTTCCGCGGGCTGGCCTTTTCTTACGCCCAGCTTTTTTACGCTATTATGTTATTAAATTGTAAAGCTCTTATATGAGCATCGCCACATAATCGACAGTTTTCTGTCCTGTCCTAAGATGAAGAAGAAGACGTCGCATGTGGCTATGAAATTTTTCTCCGCCTTCGTTTTCTGAGCCAGCATCATCACCTGAGTGTGAGACAGGAGGGGCGTAATCGCACCCACCCCTAATTCAACACCTTTCTTTATATACCCGACAGACATATGCGCGGGACAGGAGGCACAAAAATACAGGGCGGTTATTAAAAGATGCACATAACAATATTCATCTCGCAGCATGACACTACCGTAATACACTTCCCAAATTTACCAGTATATGTACTCGATTCCTCTCCAGCTCTGATTTCTTCTCGACCATCACTAGGGGGCCGTCCACAAATTACGTAAGAGTAAGATGATGCTTCGCGTGCTTTGAAGTTGCCTCCAGCAGGGTTTTCGTGATGTGTACACAATTTACGGTCGGCCCCTAGAGCTGAGCCCATAAAGTATATTCTTTGTCTATAAATGTGTCCCAATGTAAAGTGTACCGCAAGTAATTTTCCATACGGAAATAGGAGTTAAAAAGAGCTATTTCCTTTCAAACATTCGGCGACGTCACGTTTTCCCCTCTTCCCCTATCCTCTCCCAAATTGCAGGAGCAGCTAACTTGCCCGAGTCAAAGAGGCGAGAATGACATGCCTACTGTGTTTACCTTGCTCAAACATCACGTATGACACCGCGCGGGCTGCGCGCCCTATTTGCACCACTTCTCAGCTAGCCGCGACCGCGACACTTGCCACTCTCCTCCACGCCCCGCCACTCCCCACCACGCCTCGTCTCGCCTCACCGCGCGTCAGTCATGAGCCATGAGTAGAGTTCTGCTTGCATGTTGAATGAGGAGCCACGCGTACTCGAGTGGACTCCTAAGCTAGGATTTTCAGCAGAGAAATTCCCAAAACAGGCAGTGGTTTGCTGGGTTTGTTGTTACACCAGAATGAGTTTCGTCCCTTGTTACTGTTTCGTAAGAAAAACGCCCTTATTGGCTGCCAACTATCCTCATTTCGCATTCAAATCCTAAGAATGCTAGAATATATAGGGACGAATCGCGAAAATGACGTCTCAAGAAGAGTGGGGTATCGCTGGCCGCCAAGCATCGCATGCTGAGGAGCAGCTCCTCATTTTGATGTGGAGGCACTAGACCGAGTTATAGTTATTATTACACCTGCGTCAGGCGCCTCGGGCACGTCGGATGGCCGCGCGCAGTCGAGGGAAGGGAAGGGAAGGGAAGGGAAGGGAAGGAAAAAGGAAAGACTCGTCGAGGTCGGAGTCGACTGTTCAAAAAGAAACGATTTCAAAACGCCACGACCGTCTCCGTCATGTCGTATCAGAGGGATACCCACGCGATGGCATGGCACCCGCCTGCATGGTGCGGTCCAGCCGCAGCATCAGCTCACGCAGAGTCATCTCGAACAGGTTGCAGCCAACACACCACGCCCTCCCTCTGCCTTTGAATATTGATCCCTGAATGCGAGGAACAGCCGCTGAAGGTGTTGGGACCGAACAGAAAAAACAGGCATCATTTGAATAGCCTATCTAGGGAGTCAGTTTCAGAGCAAACCAGTTCGTCATCCAATCATACCTAGATGGCTTTTTGAGCACCTAATCCTGGAGTTGTTATTGTTTGGCTTACTGCGCACGGACAGCCGCGCGGCTTGCAGCACACACTAGTCCAAGAAGAAGCTAGAACAAACTTGTTCGAATATGGACCATTCTTTCCTTGGAATGGATTGAGCGGGATTGAGACCCAAAATAAACTGCAGCTCAGAAGCCGTCCACGCATTGCTACGCCTACCATTTCTCTGGGGCGCGGGACGTCACCCGTCGCTCCTGCTATAAGGACCCGTGGATAAATAACAAATCGGTGTGTTCAGCAAAGGAATAAATCGACTGTCCAGGATACATTAGGGACGCTGCTGACGCTCTAATTTGGGAGGGAAATGCCCATCTCCAGGCATCGCGTCTCCTCGCAGCGGACCGGTTTCGTCGCCGAACACTCAACTCACATCCTCGCACGGAAGCCTATCAGAGGGCTGAGGGACCACTAGCCCCCTCCACTTCCCCACCTTGTCCCTAGTCATCTCGCAGCGTGAACAGAGAGCGACCAGAGCGCCGTGACAAGATTGCAACTCCACTGCTATTTTTGAAGTGGTTATTTTACAATTAACTGAGATTATATTTGTTTATTAAAAACAGGTAACGCGAGTTACCACCTGACATGAGATATCATTCTAGTTACTGTACCATCACAAGAACTAGATGTTAGTTAACACCTTCTTTGGAAAGTAATTGTAGATTGCCAAACCAAACATCGCTAAATTTATCTTTAAACAAGTCAGTCACGCTTGGTTCAGCACTTTACATAGATGATAAAAAAAATCCACCGTTTAAAAATGTCAATTATCAGGAATGCTTCAGAAATGGCAAAGTGTCAGCGGCAGAGTAGAGCAATACAGTACGAGTCTCATATATCGTTCAAAATAAAACTCAAGCGCCATTCTTAAATTCACGGCAATAAATAAATGACCAATAAATGTAGCCTCGTGCTGTTGAAAGAAACGACGAAGAAATCAAGAGTAATTGGCGAGTATAGGGCTGCGTGCGTGCAGAGAGTCGGGGCGTAGCGTGCAGTCCTGGCGTGGCGTGGCGTGGCGTGGCGTGGCGCGGCGTGGCACGTGTGCCGGTCATCAGCAGTGGCGTCACGGCACTGCCCTGATCTGCCCAGAAAGTGCTCAACGAGGCCGGCCTGAGGACCAGTCTGGTCCACACCGGGCGAGAAGGGGCGCGGCTTCTAAAACCACAGCCGCCAACTTGACAGTTTTATCTCCGCTTTATTCCCCTTTTAAGCACGTCCAACTCAGCGCGAGTCCGTTCGCACGAAACGCACTCGTCCCTACCAGGAGGTGTGGCGCCTAGCCCCCCACTACTCCCCGGTTTGTCCAACTCTTTGGATTTGTGACATCGCAAAAGAGGGGGGGGGGGGGGGGGGGGGGGGGGTCACGCAACTGCCCCCCAAACCCCACCCGAGCCCGGTGGCGGCGCCACTGCCCCCAACGCGCCGCCACCTTCAACAAACCAAACCACTCGCCCCCGCCCAGCCCGCACCGCAGTCGCGTGGTCACCAGGAATGCAATGCGCTTGGTGGGTTGGTTCCGGTTCCGGTTCCGGACCGATCGAACCGATACCACGAGAGAGCAGAGCATCGCTGCTGCCAAAACATGTACGTATCTTTCTCCCACTGTCTACCAAGAGTCGTCGCCAAGTCTCCCCGCATTCCTTGCCAAAGAGAAGGTGTCAAGACAAATGTAAACACGAGACGGTGTCTCGAAAATTTAACATCGAAGCATTGTATTCTAAACAGCTTATAACTCACTCGTTTACTTTTACCCGTGAGCGGCATCAAGTAGTGCAAACTGCTTATGGTAACTTTTTGTCCGAACTTAGTGAAGTATTTACATATAACTAGAATTAGTGACAATTGTCTTCTACTTGACCACACAATTTTTACTAATTGCTACTACACAGTTATTAAATAGTTACTAATTCTAGTTATATGTAGAACCGTTACTGAGTCTAAACCAAAACAGTTACCAGTCATTTAGAGTGTAGCGGTAAGAATCGACTAACTCCTTCACGTGACTGTACTCGAGTCGTCTTCCAATGCAGTGATCGCGTGCACATATCTCTACTTGACGCGATCCGATTTATTGTCCCGCTCTGAGCCGTCATAAAGATAGAGTGCTGCGACCACTTTTCGCTCTGCTAATGCAGACCTAACCTCAGGCAGGCGCGGCAGCCTCCCCGCGCTCGCTCGCAAATTAAGGCGGCGGTGGTAGTAGTGCAGCGCGAGGCCGCTAGGGGCGCTGCCCGCGGGTCATCATCTCGATCCAGGACCTGCCCAGGACCTGTCCAGGACCTGCAGCACGTGATCTAGTAATAACATGTTCCCGCGCTGCGCCCTGCGTGTCCTGGCTGCCGGCTAACAACACTCTGTTCGGTTCCAGGCATGACTTTTGGGCTCCAAGCATCTGCTTACTGGAGAATAAGTAGTAAAATAAACCTATAACGAGTACATGAAAACGAAGACTCAGATTTTCGGGCACCCAACAACCCAGAAACAAAGTATAAAAACATATCTCTGAAGGCCATTTTCAGACTCATGTTAAAACGCGTCTGCCAGTTTCCTGATCATTTTGGAATAGGACTTCACTGTTGGTTTCTGGGCTGGGTTGCCTCAGAATCTATGTATTGGTTTCTCTGTGTGAGCATAAAACATGTCTTCATCCAGTACTCTAAGTGCGACAGAGAAGCGACGCACGGAGCGGCGGTGGGTGCGATCAAAAGAGGCGGATCCAGAAAGACATTGAGAAAGGTGGAGAGGGCCGACGACATAGAACAAGTTCGCTTCTACTGTCAGAGATTTTGTCTCTCTTCTAGGCAGATCCCTTCAGTTTCAGGGACTCGTTCCTCGTCCCCCACTCCCTTTCTGAATCCTCGGGTGGTGATCAATTGTCATACAGGAGGAGTATGACGCGACGCAGGGTCCAAATCATAATCAACGCCATGTGCCGTACATGCCATGCCATCCCAGGTAAGGGGGCGGGGCAGGGGGGGGGGGGGGGGGG
Source organism: Aptinothrips rufus (assembly GCA_902196195.1). Lineage (NCBI taxonomy): Eukaryota > Metazoa > Arthropoda > Insecta > Thysanoptera > Thripidae > Aptinothrips > Aptinothrips rufus. Next base: position 8,108 of record CABIKL010001720.1, read on the forward strand.
GGGGGGGGGGGGGGGGGGGGACACCTCGTGGCCACCCGCCGTGTAATTCAGACATATGAACTCCGCCATTGCAGGTGCGCGGTGTCATAGGCCTACCTGTCGCGCTGCTCCCCGTAACAATCACGCACACCTTCGGATGCTTGCTCATGTGTGTTTCTTTAAATACCATAAATATTCTTCAAATTACGGTAATTTGTCAGAAAGCTTTGTACCTAAGAGCACGACTCCCAGCCCCAATCTATTAACATACCAAACCTAAAACCTAAAACCAAAGGGCACCGTGTGGTTGAAAAATTTTGTCCGTTTTACGATTCCATTTTTTACTAAGTTGAACTCTATACGGGTTGGGACGATTTTAAAAATATTTCCGGTATGAAATATTTCAGTCTGTCTAATCTTAATCAATCATAAATCAAATACACAGAAAGGCAATAAACTGAAATTGGAAGAAAATTTATAAATTTGAAAATAAATCTACAGCCAGGTGTGCGCAACTCCAGCAGTGGTCATTCGTTCTGGCAGGTGACCCGACCCGCCCCACTGAGTGCATGCAGGGTGGCGTTGTTCCTCTCAATTTTATCACTCCCGGCGTAACGTAACGTTGGTCCAGCTACCGCGCCGGATGTTGTGGAGGTGCCAGCCGGACACAATCAAACCCACCTCGAAGAGAGTAGTGGGAAGGGGAGGGGCCCACGAGTGTAAATAGAAGTGCATCGATCTCTCGCCTGATAGCTTGGGAGGTGCCGGCGGGGCGGGCGTCGCGTCGCGGCGCGGCGGGCACAGTGACCGGTCGGCCTTGGTACCTTTGGGTGCCGGGCTGCTGCTGCTCTGCTCTGCTCTGCCAGTCTAATGGGAGCGCGGCCGACTTAGCTGCTGGGTAGCCGGCAGAAGGGATTTCATTTTCGAAATTTAATTAAATTTAGAGTGTTTGTCGATCAGTTCATTTTCCTAGCAAAAACGGCAATTTACAGAGAAATGTCGGTAATTTATCAAAATATACTTTTTTAAACAAATTTAAGATAAATTTCCGTAAATTACAATTTGTGTAATTACCGCAGTAAATTAACAATCAAATAATTTCCCGGAAAGATACGAAAAAGATGACTACGTTCATCTTAAGCCATAGCCATGGAGTAGTCTTCCTGAGTAATCTTTAATTTCTCATGAACTTAAATAGAGATCAGAGCCCCCAAACCCGCTAGAGAAGACGGTGGGCGCGGACGCAGCGCTTATGACCGCGCTGTGACTGATTGATCCGCTCGAAATGTACAACGAAGTGCTTCTCGAGGGCCGAGAGGTGCTGTAGTACTAGACCTACAGCGAGTTGTAGCGGAAAAGCTCCACCACAATAATGACTTGCATCGAGAGGACCGGGCTCGGCGGCTCGGCCGGGCTAGCCGCGCACCTCGCATTCAGGGCGTTTACTCGGCTGTGAGTAAGTTGGCCGGCCTCCCAAAGCCGCCACATCTTTGTCGGCTCCTTTTAATTACAGCCCCTTTAGTGGTCGCCACGCCACGCCACGCCACGCCACGGCGAGGAGAGGAGAGCTCCGAGGAGAGCCGCCACCGCACCATCGGTATTTTGATGACTCGAATGTGTCGCTCGACGCGGTTGAACGGGGCGGGGCGGCAGTATACATCCGAAGTCAAGAGAGCCTCCAGGTGGAGAGAGCGGGGCTAGTCACCTGACTCTGAGAGATCCTTTAGATTGAGACTCAGTAATTGTAGACCAATTGGTGGGCGCTGCAGATAGTTTTCTAATTACGTGACCACAGCAATCTACGGACAGGCACATATCGAGTGGAGCCTGTGAGTAACTTAGTGAGGGCGTCACGTGAATACGACGGTTCTCTCCCTCCAGCTCTCTATCCCAGTATGGTCTCGTGCGGCACGCGGGTCCTCGTCACTTTCGTGTTGACCACTGACTTTCAGGGCGGTCGCTCGGCCGACAGACTCGTGCCGCACACGGCCGCTCTAGTTCGTCTCGCCGCTACCGGGGGCGCGCGCGTCGCATCCCAGAGATAAACTCTCATGTTCCGTGTGTTTCGCCGCTCCTTGTAAGAGATTTTTCAGCCGTCTCGACGCCGCCTCTTTTCCTTTCTCTTCCTCTCTCTCTGTCCCGCCGGCAGGTTCCGTGAAGTTCCTGCGTGCCTTGTCTGCCTTGTTAGTGTCCATCTCACCGTCGAGTCTCCTCCTCAGGAGAGGAAAGGTTGAGGTTCTGGAATAGCTCCGTGACTTTGATGGACACACCCTCATTGCAGGTGGACGCTGCCTCCCTCTTTCACCACAATCTCGATTCTCTTCCGGCCAACCCTGCGACGCCCTGCGAGCAATACTCCCAATAATCCGAGCAACAATCAGATGTCGTGTTTTAAACAACATGCCACACTATACTGAGGGTTAGGAACACAAGCTGTTGTGCATTTGGATCGCAGTGAGCAAGCAATTATTAGCTACCGTGGTACGGCTACCTACTGGTATGGTTGATATGAACGTTTCAAATATCTCGACTGCTGAAGTAAGGAATCTTTACATAACCTGGACTTCTCTAATTGCTCCCTTACAACATTCACGGGCCGCTTTGTTTACTTCTTGAAGAGCCCGACCCCGACCCGCATGAACAATAGAGGATGTTCCTAGCCGGAATGTTAAGGATGATCCTGACGGTAGCCCCAATTAATCGCTCAGTCCAAACAAGGTGCCGCTGGATGTACCACGCTCCAGCCCCACCCAGCCCCTCCTCCCGTGACCCTTGCCAGGCACGCCCGTTCTTCAGCTTCTAGGCGTGTTTCCAGATTCTGAGTAAATTAAACGTTACCAGCGGAGGTGGGAACGTGCGCGCGAGGCGGGGCGGAGCGTGGCGGGGCAGGGCGGGGCGGGGCGGGGCGGGGCGGGGCAGGGCGGGGCGGGCCAAGCTAGACGAGATGGAGCGTACGTAACGCCCCAAGCACGGGTGGTGCAGCAGCAAGCAGCAGGTAGGTGGGCGCGGGGCGCGGGCGCATTGTCGGTCTGGAGTGGCTCAGGGGCGAGATGTCAGGACGGTTCGTATAAAACTGGCAATAAGGATTCACGACACATTCCTCCTTTCGCAGATGAGCCTGGTCGCGCGGTCATTCAAACTAAACCGTAGCTAAAAGTGAACTGTGTTACTCGCCGATGATTTGCACCGTAATCAAATCCAGTGACTGACAATGAAGAGCCACGATCTGCCCTGCCCCGCCCTGCCCTGCTCCGCCCTGCCCTGCCCTGCCCTGCTCCGCCCTGCTCCGCCCTGCCCTGCTCCGCCCTCCTCCGCCCTGACCTGCCCTGCTTTGCCCTGCCCTTGGCCGGCCTGTCCTGCCCTGCCCTGCCCTGCCCTGCCCTGCCCTGCCCTGCCCTGCCCTTTGCCCCCAACAGCCCCGTACGATTGCAACCTCCTGCCCCTGCTGCAGTACAAGGACGGTGATGATGTGCTTTCACGGCTTCTTTTATAGCGCGCATCAACGACCAAATTTTATTGAACGCTCAGATTGGCTGCTCTTCTGATTGACATGTGGATTGCACGGGGGACTTTTTACGTCATATTTTACGAGACGCCGTAGCGGCAGAATGATTATTACGTTGTTACGTAGGCCGCACGAAAAACGATATTGTATTGGCGTTATCGGAGAAGCGGAAAATAGCAGGCGATTCCAAGTGGATATTGTAACCCGTTAGAAATTTACCCCAGCAGAGAAACGAGTCATGGCTGCTCGTTGGAGGAATCGATGGTGATAAATTGTATTTTTGAATACAAGACAAAGTTTTTTCTTACGCTCTTTAGTTCAACACGAAATTTTAACTTAGATTTTTCCTCCTTTACAATTTACTATCGACTGTCCCAGGCAGACAAAGTTCTAGTCAAAAATATACATTCGTAAATAAGACAATAAAATATAAAAATAGAGGAGAAAGCAGTTTCTCATCGTTTTTTCGAATTCACTTTTTTTTTTCTTGGTATTGTTTTTAAGAAACAGGTATTTTTAGATCCCTCCGCTGAACCCATTGTTACTGTACCGCGCCTTCGAGTTTACTGTCAGAGTCACACTAGTAAAGAAACAGGTGCGAAGTGTTCCCTGCCAGATGATAAACTTGAGCTAAAAGCATACTGCTTGTCGATTGGATTCCAGACCTGCTATGTTCTCTGGCATAATCTTAGGCCGCGTACATGATTGGTGTCATGACGCCTGACGCCACGCCACGCCACCATGAGACTGTGTCTCTGTAGGCAGCGAGGGCTCGGCGGAATGTTTAGCATATGGATGAGAAATCTGGAGGGGGCCTTTTACAAGCCTGCTCTATACGACTTGGTTATATAGAGGCATTCTAATTATTGCCAGGAGTTGGTTCCCTTTCCCTGTCCACGCACAGGGTGCTACCGAATACCTGAGTGAACCCTACGCTTGGTACCACAAAGAGTTCGTTACATGAAGGTAAAAGTGGTAGGTAGGTAAAAGGCTGTAAGGCTCGGGCACAGGCCAAGAAAATTGAAAACGATAACGCCGGTCAGAAATGATCTGTCGACAAGACGTCGATTCGAATTCGAATATTTTGATCCAAAAATTTGCGCCTTTGATTCGGTCACATAATTCGAATCTCGATATCGGTAACATATATATCCGCGAACGTATCACTACCGTCGAACTCAAATCTACATCGTGTCGACCAGTCGTTTCCGGCAGGCATACGATGAGATCAGACGCTATGAAAAGCAATAACCACATGTTAAGCGAGAAAACCGCCCCTTGAATTCTCTTGAGGAACTATAGGGAGCAGCGCCACCCACACCACACCCCGCACGGAGCGCTGAGCCGTCTCAGGGTGGTCCGGGCTGGTCGGTCGGGGTGGGCTCGCGCGATAAGGACATTTGCAGTTTTTGAAAGGAAGAGAGATGGAGAAGGGAACTCTGCTGGTTACACGCCTCGACGGCGAGCGTGAAAGGGGGACATCTTTTGAATGTGGACCACCAACCCTCCCCTCCCCTCCCCTTCCCTCCCCTCCCCTCCCCTCCCCTCCCCTCCCCTCCCCTTCCCTTCCCTTCCCTTCTTAAGACGACCACCAGCATCTTCCGGAAATACGAAGAGTGGCCCCAGACGATGCGCGCAAAGTGTTTCGCATCCGCGCTACCCTTCAAGGCGGCGGAAATGTTCGTTCCGGGCGCGGTCCGAGACGCCGGTTCGGTTATAAAATTCATTCGTCCCGAATTTCGGAGATGCTCACTGTACGGGGGGGCTAAGGGCGTGCTGTCCCTTCTGCTCCGCTGTTGCCCCCCTTCCCCCCTCCCCCTCCCCTCCTCTACGTCCATTACTCGCATAATCTTCATACTGTACAGAGCACTGGACCGTCGTGTTCCGCTATACAGGACATACATGCACACAGGAGTAGGTTTAAGTTTAAGTTTAAGTTAATCCGGCCGACCACATGCCCGAAGGGCATGGATGTCGGGAGATGTCGCACCTCCACACCGGCCCGCGTCAGCTAGTGCTGAGCGTCAAAGTCCCGAAAGCCAATAGACACGCCTGAGCCTCTAGTTGTGCGCCGTAAGGCGCCAGGTCACCACCAGGCGTGTCTAGGAACGGTGCACAAGATGTTGCGCATTGCAACGAATTCTTGGCCTCTTCTCCGTACTGCCCTCAGTACAAAACCCAATCACAATTTTGTATAGAAATTAAAGATAAAGGAAAGATCGGGAAAGATAGAGTTTTGTTATGCCAAAATAGCCCACAAGAAAGTAAGATTTAGCACAAAATTTCATTTAAGCACAGTTGAATCATTCCAGAAATTATGAAAAAATTAAGTACATCTGCAATTTAGTGTGTAACTTAATGATATAATTTTTTTGCAGTCATGTAGTTTTTATGTAATTATTATTTTCGTGTAGCTTCATGTAGTTTTTATGTTACTATTTTCATGTAACGTCCATGTAATGTCACAGTTACCCATCTGCCGGTATGTACTCGTAAAAGAGAGCGACGAGCCTCGCGTTGGCCGCTGCGCCTGGTATAGTACCCGAGCCTATAGTCGCGCCGCGCGGGTCGGGATGGGTTTCCAGCCAGGGCCGGGACGCAGCCGGCGACAGAAAAGAACAACAAGTATCATAATCTTACCTGAGCGTCCTCGCTAAAGCTCTTAGCACGTTGTACAGATATTATTATTAATCGCGGCAACTTTCTTGGCGGCAGTAAAGAGGCGGCCCTGCTGGTTTGGATCCAGGAGGAGGCGGGGGGGGGGGGGGGGGGGGGGGGGGGGGGGGGGGGCGGGGGGGGGGGGGGGGGGGGGGGG
>CABIKL010001721.1:0-14404 GCA_902196195.1 Aptinothrips rufus
CTCTTGTGGTCGATAGTACTCTATGGTGACTAACGTGCGCAGTGCTGGGTGCTCAGCAGTGCAGACAGGGTGCGTTCTCTTGTAGTCGATAGTACTCTATGGTGACTAACGTGCGCAGTGCTGGGTGCTCAGCAGTGCAGACAGGGTCCGTTCTCTTGTGGTCGATAGTACTCTATGGTGACTAACGTGCGCAGTGCTGGGTGCTGCAGGACGGCCGCAAGCTGGGCTACGGCTCGATGCAGGGGATCCCCATGGTGGCCAGCTCGCCGGTGAGACACGAGTCGCCGCTCGGCCTCAACCCCATCGAGGTGCAGTCGTACCAGCCGCCCTGGAAGGCGCTCTCTGACTTCGCGCTGCACACCGACCTGGAGCGGCTCGACCCCACCACGCCGCCCTTCCAGCACCTCGTCAACCAGGTGAGTCATGAGGGTAGGTTAATTTGGGATGTGGGGGGTTGGACCCCCTGAGCTGTGTCGGGGGTCGCGATGCAACCGAGATGCTGTACGAGATGCACAAGGGGATGTCAGGCAGAATGAGGCATGTCGAAGAGATGAGACCCGGGCCGGGCCGGGCATGCAGCGGAGGACCGCGCCGCCCCTATGTGCCCCACACCCTTTTGGCCCACCCCGCAGCCGACACATGATCCGTGCAGCGTGCCCCGCCCGGCCCCGCCCCGCCCGGCCCCGCCCCGCCCCGCCCCGCCCTCCACCGTCACCCAGACCAAAACAAACATACGGCTAAACAAACTAAACAGCGCGCCGCCCCGCCCAGCGTAGCCTGCGCAGCCCAGCGCGGGAGAACACGGGGAGGATGAGCCGCAGAGAAAGGGAGAGATCTTCTAAACACGACCGTAACTCAATAATTCACCATTTATTTCTGATTCACACAAGAGCGGGCGATTCTAAATGAGTTTGCCGTACTACCCTGGCAGGGTATTCCTATCACTCTTGCCCATGTATCCATTAAATAGATGAAAATACGTAAGAAATTGTCGACACACTTTTATCTGTCTGTTCAATAATTGTTATTATTTATTATTATTTCACACGCTAAAGTTTAAAATCGCGTTTTGGGCGCGAAATTTCGGAACAATTTCTGAAAGATTACTTGAAGAACGCAAAATAGCACATTGGACGTAGACGAGAGGGGAACCCCTCACTCTTACTTTACCTTTGTGATTCTGTTTTCACAATCTCTGTCTTCCTCTCTGTGGCTGTTCGGTCCGGCTGTTGCTGTTCGGCTCTTCTGGGCTCGGCTCGGCCAGTGTGGAGTCAATCACAGCATTGATGGTGAACAGTCTGAACCATGGCATATCTCTCTCTCTCTCTCTCTCTCTCTCTCTCTCTCTCTCTCTCTCTCTCTCCCTCCCTCTCCCTCTCCCTCTCCCTCTCCCTCTCCCTCTCCCCCCCCTCTCTCCATTAGAGAATGACTGACGGTTTTCTTCGTCCCTCTCTCTCTCTCTCCCACCCGCCAATGAGCTCCCTTCTCGTCCCCTGTCTTAGTTTCCGTCTCTTTCTTTTCATTATTGAGTGACGGCCCATCGATGTGAGCGAGGATGATTTGGAAGGGAAAGGACGTTATCGAGGTACGCCACCACCAGACGCAGGCTCAGAGATGCATCGGACAGCGAAGTCTGAAATATGAAAGAGCGCTGGCTGGCGAGGAATTCTTGGCTACTCGCCTTATTCAAATCGAGCTTCACACCTGAGCCGCATTCCTGAATTCCTTCTCCTCTTGTGTTTGGTACATTGTTGTGTATCAGCGAAACAAAGTAGTGCCGGTTGGAATATGTAATATTTCCGCTGCTGGTCGGTCCCCCTCCTCCCCACCCCGGCTGGTACCTGCTGATAGGTCAGACTGGAGCTCATCGGTTCCTTTGAGGTGCCGCGCCGCGCCGCGCCGCTAGCTCGGACTGGAATGTGACGTGCTGCTTACCTTCGGACTTCGGGCCCAGTAATAAATACACAACTCGAATAATTTACAGTAACTCGATTTCAAGAGAGTTCAAATTAAATTGCTTTACAAGTATGCTTTTTTTTTTTACATGATGACTCCAACATACTTATCTGTATGCGTTTTCAAATTTCTTCATAATCGCTCGATGAGAAAACTTAACAAAAATAAATATGGTCAAAATTAAGCGATGAAAATGATTTTCATCTTGGTTCGGAGATCCCTTAGCTCAGGTTCAAGTTCAGGCACCCGGTCCACCGTACCCTCGTCAAATCTGTCCCGACTTGAACTTCACGGCGCGTGCTCGATAAAGAAAAATTGAAGTCATACGGAAAAAAATCCTGACAGCATGTGCCTCGATGAAAAAGCGGCCAGTCTGACTTGTGAATCATTATTTTTTTTATTTCCTCGTGTCGGGGTGTGTGGGTGGTAGGGCGGTAGGGCACCGCCAGGTGCAGTGAACTGGGTCGCGTCTTCCCGGATACGGAGGGCGCTAGCAGCGCTAGCCTCCCCCCGGCCCCCACCGCTGTTTGCAATCCCAATGAAATCAGATCCGCGGCACACAATTTTTTACGTTCATCCACGATCGGTAGACCTCGCCTGCTTTTGACTCTTATGCTGTGCAGCACGGTCGACAGAAGCCGGCCCATGGCTCAGCGAAGTTAAATCAAGTTAAAAGTTTTCATTGCGGGAGGTTGGGGGGGGGGGGGGGGGGGGGGGGGGGGGGGGGGGTTGACGTGTTGTTGACGGTGTGCGAACTGTCAGTCCTGGGAGACGAGTGCCAGGCTATCTCTGGTCGCCTCGACGCCACGCCACTCCCTCGCAGCCACCACCGCAGCTGACAGACAGCCTGCGCTGCCAGACACTGTTCAAGAAGTATCGTGAGCAAGACTTGAACATTTTTATTCTAGTGGAGGGACGAATCGGGAGAAGATTTTGTCAGTCTGACGTTTCAAGGTCATTATTTAGGGGTCGTCTCGTCCACTATGAAGTTGGTTGGTTGGTTTTGGGCTTTTAGGGGCTCGGAGTCGTGCCCGTGCTCCGTGGGGCGGATAGACACCCCACGTTCCGGTGATAAGCCCCACCAGGCATGGAAACCAAGGGACTCTCTCCAGGGAGAGAGACAGGGTTGGGTTGGGAGCGAGTGACAGGGAAGACACAATTGGCCAGTTTTAGACCGTTCTCCCATTGTCGTAAGGCATCTAACTGAAGCTCGCCGTGATTTAGGTAAACCTCGTTGCTGCGCGGCTCCTCACAGCCCCTGCAGAGCGGCCGGGTAGGCAGGCCCGCAAGGCACGGCTGCGTTGCGGGCTGGCCTACCCGGCCCCGACACTCCCTGTTCAGGTCACCGTACCCAGCACAGGCCTGAGCACTCCCTGTGGGCAGGGTTTTGACCATGCTCATAGTTTGATCTTCGAGTAGGATGACTAAGAAGTACGGTGACCTGGGCACGGTGTCGTGTTCTCAGCCCGGCTGACGGGCAGATGACTGACTCGCGACGCCAACTCCAACGTGTTGCGGGGGTCGACGTGTCAGTCGCTCGGCTCTGACGGCTGCATGGCACATATTGTGCGGAAGGGTTGGAGGCGGGGCGGGGCGGGGCGGGGCGGGGCGGGGCGGGGCGGGGCGGTGGTGTCTGCGCGTGCCCCGGCTGGCTGCTGCCGGCGCAGCTCACTACTCACGTGATGCATTATCGTATTCTGTTTCGGTTAATTGCTGGCCGGGCCGGGCAGGGCAGGGCGGGGCAGGGCGCCTCTGTTTCGGCCTCGCAGTTGGCGCAGGGAAGGGGAGGGGAGGGGAGCGGCGCAGGCCCGTGCCGTGCGGGGTCTTGAGTTGCCTGATGCTCACCCGCAGGTGTGCCCTGCGCTGCCCTGCCCTGCCCTGCCCTGCCGTGGTCTGCTCGCCACCACACGCTCCCTTCAGGCAGGCCCTGACTCACCCCTGCTGCAAGCTGCTCTGCGAGCCTCCCTCTCCCTCCCCTCCCCTTCTCTTCCCCTTCCCCTTCCCCTTCCCCTTCCCCTTCCCCTTCCCCTTCCCCTTCCCCTTCCTTCACTCCTCTCCCCCCTCTCCCTCGGGACTGCAGGGAGCAAATGGACGGCGAGTGACACGATGCGCGAGCGAGTCCATGCGAAGTAGGTTACGTCCGTCAAGCAACATGGAAATTATACTGACTTTTCATTCAAACGTTTCCAAGTTTCACTCTCAATCTGCTATTGACTTTTGAAGTTAACCAAAAGTTAGTTTTTATTAAAACTTCCTATTATTATGTACTCTGTTTTTTATTTAAAAATTCCGAAGCAACTTACAAAAAGTGAATAGCAGGCTGGTGGTAATTTCCCTCTTCCCTCTGCTAGTCTTGCTTCGGATATGACTAAATTCTCTTCATTACTCATCGCTCTCTCAGCCACATGTCGCGTCTTGTCTTTGAGACACATGCGTCCTGTATCTTTTGCTGTCGTCTTGTTAGATCAGCCCCCTATCCCGCCTCCTCTCCTCCCATCCCCTCCCCAAGCCCTGGCCCCCACTGGCCCGCAAGAGTGAAGATGAGAGTGAGTAACGTGGTTCAAGAGGAAAAGATTTGTTTCCTGGCGCCAGTGCCATTTGAATACTGTGGTTCGGAGCCGCCGCCGGCTTCATGGGAGTTGGGGGGGAGGGGGGGGGGGTGCAGGGTTCAGTCCCACTTGTCTCAGGTCGAGATTGGCGCGGCTATGCTTTGAGATGCACCCCTTACCCGCTTCCCTTCCCGCGCTTGTTGACGTATGAGAACCATGTGCAGAGCACTGCAGGGAACCGCCACGAACTTATAATCCGACTGCTTGGCACGTTTCAACCTCAGAGTCTCATTCGGTGCTTCGAACGCCTCACTAGGAGCTCCTCTGAATCTAGAGTCGTACTTTGAATCTGCTTTGGTTTGCTTCTCGTGACGGTGAGACTCAGGAGAATAACTCCAGACGGAGTGCGACCCTAGCAGACAGAGTACGATTCCAGCAGAGGATGGATCCAGCAGAGTACGACTCCAGAGTATGACTCCAGTCCAGGCTGGGACCTCATCTTGTCTGGAGGCCGACCTGTCTGTGAGCCAGACTCTCTTATCACTGGAGCCGTTCAAGTGGCCCCGGCCTGGCTCCAGCTCGGCTCCAGCAAGGCTCCAGCGAGGCTCCAGGCCGCAGTACAGCCCTGCTCTGAGTTGCCGCGCTCGGGCTGGAGCCGAGCCAAGACCGGTACCTCCGCCTCCGCTCCCCTCCGCTCCCCTATCCTTCCCTCCCCTCCCCGCGCCCTGCCCAGCCCTGCACTTCCCGACTCGTTTCTATCCTCTCTTAAATTCGACGCTGTCTAATTTCTGTCGGAGTTCAAGCAGTTGGACGTTATTTACCAGTACATACATGCGGCTGCGCTTCGTCGGGAGAGGACGGCCCAGTCAGTTATGGGCAGTTTCCCCCTCCCGCGATCCATCTGGGGCTGACATTTCACACGCTCGCCAGGTACTTCCCTCCTGCCCTTTCTGTCTGCTGCGCCCTTTGATGTGGCCCGTCCACCTGATGAACACTGCCTCCAACTCCTCTGCCTGGGGCCATCCGTGCCCAATTTCGTCACTGCGACTCATATCGTGGACCCTTCTTGTCGATGGCAACGCCACCGCACCCGGGCCTGGTCACGACATGCAGATTCCCTCGTCTCCCCCCCCCCCCCCCCCCCCCACATCTCCCCCCTGCCCTCCCCCTCCCCTGTCGCCCCGCCACGGTCCCTCCTCTCGTACGTTAACTCGCTGGGGCGTCGTTGTTTTTATTGAAACAGCTGATAAGCTTGGCGCCTCTGAATGTCTCACCTGTCTGTATGTCGCCCGCCCTTCCGACCCTCTGTCGGCGTGTCTGTCTGTCTCCCCGTCTACGCCTGTCTGTCCTAACCGACAGTTCGGTGGCCCTCGCTCTTATTTCCGACATTTTCTGGAGACCGCGTGCTTTTGTAATCACTCGAAGTCATGTAAATTGTCTATAATGTGTTCCCTTTTTATTATATGGACCTACTCGCCTTTTCTCCCTCTTCTCTCCCTCTTCGCCTCCCCCAGTGTGCACACATCTCTGTCAGTACAAGGTCCTGCTTCCAGTTCCAGTCATTGACACCTAGCCCAGACGCTGCGGCTGAGCTGAAGATCGGCGTCCATGTCCAGACATCTCTGTCGGGCCAGCTGCGGGGAGGGGGTGGGGGGAGGCGGCGGTTAGGCCCTATCCCGATAAATATACTTGCTCCCGCCCAGTTAAATCTTTAAAATAATTAAAGTTTCTTTTTTGTGTGTGTTTTTTTTTTTGCGTTTTGGTGCGCAGGTCTAGAGTTGTTCGAACGTTGGTGAGGGTGTGTGTCCGCCAAGGACCAAAGACACGATCAGCACTGATACGCCACGCTACGCCATGCCACGCCACGCATCGCCACTCCACGCTTCGCCGGTCCTGTCGCCGTGTTATGTACCGTGACGCGCACGTGCGAACAGTATCACGCATTGGCCGCGGCTCACACACACACTCACCCTCGTACTCACACACACACTCACCTGCGTACTCGACGGGCGTTACTGCAGACGAAAACAAAAGGGAGAAGAATAACGGCCGTAAAAGAGCAAAAGAGGCAGGGATTGCTGGAGGGAAGACGCCGCTCTCTTATCTTTACGGCAGCCTCCCCCCGCCCACCGCCCCCCGCCACGCCCCGCCACGCCCCGCCACTCCGCCTCGACTGGAAGCTCCATACGCACCGCCCTCTAAAAGACCAATGCGCCTTGTGTTTCAGATGCACGGCTATGACGTCCACGGCGGCCCGCCGGTGCACGGTCCACCCCTCGGCCACGCCCCCGTGCCGGGAGGGGCGGTGCCGCCGCCGGGATCGCATCCCCTGGGGGGGCCCGGCCCCCACGGCCCCCTCTCGGCGGACATGGCGCACCCCGACTCCACCGACTCGTACGTCACGTACCTGGAGAGCGACGACTCGCTAGGCCACCACGAGGCGCCCAGTCCATAACAGGTCAGTGCCACTGCCACTACCGTGCCTCTCTAAATCACCACTTCAAGGTCAAAGTGCGGAGCACAGTTTCGTCAACTTTACGTCATTTGACTTAAATGATGTAAGTTCGACCGCTTCTATTTCTCACTTGGATCTGACTACTTTTTCATTGATCATCTTAACTTCCATACTTTCGTTTTTACCCATTGATCGTGTTGAAATGAATTCTTTTGATCGGTCGAATAACTTGTTTTGTGTCTTCTGTTTCAGGCTAATGCAGGTGATTGGACACAGCTTCGCCCTGTCTAATGTTAAACTGAAAAGAAGCGAAATCACAAGATGTTAATTTATTATTTAAAAGATAAAGTTGTCTGTACAGTAAAGTGAGGATAGAGATATTCTGAGTGATTCATAATTTATAGCAAAATACTTTCAATTGTGGAAACATAGTGATTCAGCTCTAAAGAGTAGTTTGTATCTTTTTAAAAATTGCTAAAAATGTAATGAGATTTGTGTTAGAGTTGATTTCACGTGTCATCATCACACCTTCGACCAATAACTGCGGCGATGACATATTGTTTCTCTGAAAGGAAAATTTCTGTGATGCCTTGAATGTAAAATGTGAAAAATTTTATTTGTTAGTGTTAACTTGTACTGGGGGTTGTTCCCTGATATTTGATTAGTTAGGAGTGCGTAGCCTCTGCAGTGTGGTTGGTGATTTTCATTAAGTCCTTTTTGTTTTGTTTCAAAATTTTGTCTATTTGGTTGTTTGTTCTTTTAAAACAAAGTACCTCTGTCAAACTAGGATGATCCACTTTTAGGCCGTATTTAACAAAGCGATAATAGCCTGTTGCTAGCTCTGATTATATCATCATCCCTTTGAAATTTATCCTTATATGCTTCTCAGCTTGCTAACATGAGACCAGAATATCATCATTCTGTGTGATGACTTCAGTCCTGATGAATGAAATTAAGTGAGAAAATGAGAAAATAACTGACTTGAAGCCTCAATATTGACGTCAACGAGACATATCCTCTACTGAGTATTATACGTCTTCTTGGTGCTGCCATTTATTTTATGGCGGAGAAATTATAGTGGCCTATAGTGTTTGAACACCTCTTGTTATTGTGCAAGGGCTCTAGATTCTTTTTGCTCTGAGCTGCAAGATTTTCAGCCATGAATGTTAAAACCAGCAGAATCCATTTTCTTTCATCTTCAGTATATACCTGGGGAAGTCCAACCCAATCTGTGAGAGACAAACGTATTGATAAGACTATACAGAAACTTTCAATTTGCTATAATGGGAAAGCATAGAAACTCATGTAAATATGTAAAGGTGTACAATCAAGTGAATATGAGTGATTAAAATCTTTGAGTTTACATCACTCTCATTTTTGTTGTTTTTGTTGCTCTCTATTCTATGCGGACTTTGTAGTGTTGGAGTTATACTGCAATTTGTTACCACAGTTATGTCATTTTCTTCTTTTTTACCATATTGTCTTAACACATCACGAGTTACGGCATGTCCCTAAATAAATGTTGCAGAAATTTAACTCGCATGTGTTCTGTTGTTAATAACTTTGAGTTCCCCACAATTACTGCACACTCAGCCAGGAGAAACTTCATAACGTCGACAATGACTAGAGAGTATTAGTTTTTCATTAAAACGTTGCAGGACAGAAAACACAAATTACTCTAGCGGAGGGTACTAGGGTACGGGGGTACGGGTCGACTAAAGTGGAGACAACGACATGTGGGAGGAGGGGGGGGGGGGGCGCCAAAGGGAAGTCCTCTTAGCTAAGAGGACTTCCCTACTTCCCTACTACACTAGTGCCTCGCACTATTGCATTTAGCTAGGTTAGGGATTCTGCCATTCGCTCAGATTGCTCAGAATTGTCGATACTGAGACAAAAGAGCGCAGCTTCTTCCTCTCTCTATATTGGGAGCACAAACGGAGAAAATCGTTGTCGGTGAGAGTCCGTTATCACGTGACATCTGACGGCGCTAAAATATGATCTCTGCGCTGAAACAACTTTCTTTCATTATTCACAAGGAAATATTAACTCGTGGCTTTAAATCAAAAAGGGAACACACAAACGGGTAGGAAAAGTTGTTTGCTAGACATTAGTGCTCATAAGATAATTCATACACATGCTAAACCAAATCAAAACCATAAAAGTATGCGCAGCCGTTCAAGTTCGAGTTGCCGCTCATAGATGACGCTACTTGCTGGCAGCTATTCATTCTATGAGAAATCACGCACTCCAATCCGAACTGACATGTGAATCTGTATATTTCCCAGTCCTAACATTGTGTTGTTGTTCATTATCTTTCTGCACACTCTGTCACTGTCACTAAAGAAATACTCGGAAATCCATGTCTATGTAACTGACACTTCTGGACTTTTGTCTTGGATCGGTTATCTCGAGTTCCCCTGACGTCAGTCATGTGCCGGATCGTGAAAATGCGCCATTTGCTAAGTGAGAGTGTGCTCGTGTAGACTTACCTCGACCAACAAGTGTCAAAAAGGTTAGTTCTGAACTGTGGGGCATTGTTCTATGTTTCTTCTTAATTCGCGCTCGTAGGACGCTTGATCGATGTAAAGCTTTATTTTATTTTAAGTTTTTTTTACAGATTCGTTACTCATCAACTGAAACCTTTACCAAAGAAATGGAGCCAACCAGAAATTCGCAACTAAGCAGAGCACAACGCTTTTGTTACTCTCTTGGCCATGTTCAAAATGATGTTTGTGCATCTATGTGGTTTACGTATCTCCTTGTCTTCTTCCAAATGGTTCTTGGGTGGCCGCCCTATGTTGCGGGGATCATCATGCTTATAGGACAAGTTGCTGACGCCCTGTCCACCCCATTTGTTGGTTTGCAAGCTGATTTGAAGGATGAGTTTTGGATGTGTCGGTATGGGCGAAGAAAAACTTGGCATCTTGTAGGTATGTAATCACTCTGAATCTAACCTCAGCGTTGTGTACTTAGTATATGTATACTGATCTTGCAATTTTTCTTATGTGTTCCAGGCACCATTTGTGTTCTTGTTAGTTTCCCCTTTATATTCTCCTCATGCATTGGATGCCGTAATGCACCTGGAGATTATTGGTACCAATTGGTTTACTATGGGGCTTTTGTATGCATTTTCCAATTTGGTTGGGCCGCAGTTCAGATATCTCATTTATCACTTATTCCTGACTTGACACCTGATCCCCATGTACGAACTGGACTTATTGCGTGCCGGTAAGTTATGGAACTCCAAGTCATTATTAATAAATCTTACTGTAAAGGTTCTATTGTTTGATCATTTTAATTTTTTGCAGATACACTTTCACTGTGATAGCCAGTGTGTTCATCTATGTCACAACGTGGTTAGTGCTGCACATAACATCAGACGGAGATCAGGCTCGTCCCATAGGGCCATCAGATAAAACTAATTTTCAGGTAATTTAAAAAAAAACTTGCCTAGTGCTAATGCTACTATCCCCTTTTTATAGCTGTTTGTAGATGACCTATGACATTCTTTCACCTACAGATTATAGTTGCGGCTGGCTTGGTGGTAGGTGTTCTGTGCTCCATTCTGTTCCATGCTGTTGTGAAAGAAGCTCCCCTGATCCCTTCACCAAGTGGTAAAAAGCCCTCCAGCTCAATAAATGGAAATGACGCGAATGGAATAGCAACAAAACCTAATCCAGTCAGCTCCCAGAAAACTGTCAAAGAACACCTATGTTCCATAAAATTATATCTAGTTGCTGCTGTGTACATGTCTACAAGACTATTTGTAAATTTGAGTCAGGTAAGACCTTCAATTCCCTTCCTTTTTAACACCAAAAAAGTTAAAGTTTGAATTTAAGAAAAATATGTCTCCTCTTCTGTTTGGCAATTTCAAAATTTTGATCATCAAAGAAAGCATTTTATTCTTTCAGGTGTATACACCACTATACCTTCAGGAGCAAGGTCTTGGAGCAGAAAGCTTAGCTATTGTCCCACTTGTTATGTTTATCAGCAGCTTTTCGTTTTCATTTGTTGTGAAATCAATGAATCAATATCTTGGAAGAAAGGTACCATTTCCGTTCCCTCATTTTCTAGTAATTTGCATATACTCTAATGATGTATCTGGAATTAAATAATGCATGTTTTCCTCTAGGCTGCATATATGATTGGCTGCATTGTTGGATTTGGGGGATGTGTGTGGGTCTGGCTGGGAGCAGGAAAAATTTACACTGAATATGAGGTTTATGCTGTCGCTGTTCTGCTTGGTAAGTTTATTTCGGCACTTGTGATTGTATTTTAAAGTGCAATATTTTATGAGTTAAATATATTCTTTATTGTTAAATCTATACCATACCTTATTTATTGTCACAGGTGCAAGCAGCTCAGTTCAGCTTGTAACAAGTTTAGGTTTGACTGCAGACCTTATTGGCAAAGATACAGACACAGGGGCATTTGTGTATGGTGCTATGAGCTTTGTTGATAAACTCAGCAATGGTATTGCTGTTGCAGTACTGCAAGCATACTTCAAGTAAGTTTAATCATATTGCTGATATTTGCTTCATCCTCATTTTATTAAAACTTTGTTTTTGTTTTAAAATTATGTCTTTTTTCAAAAGAATTTCAAAATGCTCTTTTCTTTTTAATTTCAGCCATGATTACCGTAGTGTGTTGGCGTATGTTTGTGGAGGTGCAGCTCTTTTAGGTTCCTTGTCGGTAACAACATTAGTTCGATGTCGAGGGAGATCAACCTCAGACCCAGGTTTGTTTGAAACTCGCCATGAAGTTAGCTTCCAATCATCTTATAGTGAAATCTGAGGTTTGCTGCTGCTGAGTTTGTTGACTGTGTTTTTAGTACTAAGAGGCATGCTAAAATGCAATTACAAAGAAATTTACTTTAAACAAAAAAAAAAAAGAAAGAAAAAAAGAACGAGAAGATCTGGTTATCTCTTTTTAGCAGTATTTTTGTCTTTTGACATTTTCTTCTCTGAATCTCACATGAAAGGTTTTTCCAAAAGTGTCATTTTATCCTTATGTATAAATTTTCAGCTCAAGAAAAGGAACATGCTGAAGAAACCAGTAACAGTGGTGGTGTACTCTGAAGAGAAATTTTAGTTGGTATTATCTTTGTCTGTGTGGGCGTTTAAACTTAATTTTTTTGTCTCTTATCTAAGATTGAACACTGAGGGTTCCCAAATATGTTTATGAGAGAAGTGAACTAAGTGATTGGTTGCAGGAATAATGAGACACAGTGATAAGCAATCAGAGCATGTTTGATTATTATTGTCTGAAATGATTTCTATTGATGATAAGCATTCACTTTAATCAGCATTCAGGGCATTAGCTATTACAGAATCCGACATGGCAACATGATGTCTATTGATCACACATAATGCCACCAATTTTCATCTGTTTTGCTGTGGTGAAATGATTTCCATCACAAATTTTTATTATGCTGTTATGGTGAAGTAATTGCTATTCATGACACAATCACTGCAGTTTTGATGAATAACGAAGCTTACCGTCTGTGATATACATATAGGGAGAGTTTGCGTTAGCAACATTTTCCATGATGGTCACTTTGATTGAAGCATGAACTTATTAAATTTGTCCAATAAGTGTTCTGTTGAGGCTGTTGGCTGATTCAAGATACACTTTAGGAGGTAGAGAACTGTGAGGTGCTGTCATGACATATCTGTTATTTGAGAGATTTGTATCTCTAACTATTGTTAGTGGTGCCCCTGCTGATACTTTTTAATCTGATGTGAATGTACTTATCCTCCACACCCACATCCATGATTTTAATGAGATTTTTTACTTGTAACTTTGTAATTTTAAGTCAAAGAAATCTTGCAAAGAGATGAAAATGATCAAAGGTTTCTTTTCATATTCTTTTTCTTCACAACTTTATATTCAAAAAGATATTTCTTGGAACTGTTTTAGATTCTGTTTGCAGCTAAGTGGAAACATTTGGATAGTATATTTTCTCATTACCATTTCAAAACTTATAGTTATTTGATTTGTTAGAGACATGATATTTATTGCGCAATTCAAAATCTGAATAGTTAAAAGTGGAGCTTTTCTAGAAAATCGGTATGTTTTCTGTTCCTTGTTTTAAAGAGATCTTGCACATTTTCATCTGAAATGGTTTGTTGATGAGCTGCTGGCAGCAACCTACATTTTTATGTGTGTTTATTCAGAACCTTTATTATGTTGAACACTGTTGGGATCCTGTTTTGATGTAGAAGAAATACTTGTATTGTTTTATTCATTGTGCTTAAGTCGAGTCTTAAGTGCCTGAAGTGCAAAGGGAATCAATGAGTTGTAAGCCAAAGCTGTCTTTCTATGTTTTCATCTGTTTGTGATTTCTTGTCTCTTTGATTATTTTATCAAAGACTATAGAGTGGTGAAAATTTTGCCAATATTATCCAAAGGAAAGTGTCCTCTGGCATAAAAATTAGTTAATTTCCCCTCTTTTTTTTTTTTTTGTGGGACTAAACTAACCATGCGAATTATGGGATATTGCATGCTTTCCTAGTTCTGTGATTTTGCCTGAACTGGAAACACTATTTTGCAATCAACTATAGATGACCATGACAATGACAGGCAGCAGTGACTGACCTTTCCTTGTGATTTCTAAATTAATTTCTGTGACACCTTGTGAACTTGCATGTGATGTGATATACCATATACATTTTTATATCTGGAGGGTTCCTATTTATGACAAGTAAACTACTATTTTTGTAAAACTAAAGTTTATTAATTGCCATTCACATTTCCGTTAGAAAGTAGTGACTATAAAACATTCCGCCGAACGTTTTAACTTAATCTTGTGACTGAATAATGTTCGAATTTGCTCAGGACAGTGGGTGAAGCTTTTTATTAAAATTGCTGTTGGTGTGGTTGCGTGCACGAAATTTGCGCAACGCATCCCTAGTAACAGAGATTCGTCATGTTGACGTCAATTTACATCAAAATGATCAACTTAAGGTCATTTCGACGTCGAGTGACGTCCACATGACAAATCTCTATTTTTGGGATTGATCGTGGATTAGGCCGACCTTAATTAGTGTGCGCTGCGCGTGCTGCTGGTCAGGTTGTCCGAGTCCTGCGTTATCGGGTGACAGGAATCTATGCCGATAACACTATCGAGTGTCTGTAGAGTCGCGAACGAGTGGGACCGAACAAAGAGAGTGACAGAGGTCAGGCAGCTATCTGCACTGCCGAGTGCAGCGGTGTGTGTGCCGTCCAGGCGCTGGACAAAGACCTCCTTTCTTCTCGCCCTAACGCTTGGCGAGAATGCAAGGGAGCGATTCTTTCGTGACATTACAGGGCCCCTACTGTCTTTTTTCATTTTCCTTTTTATAGGTACACGCTAAAAGTCTACGGACTTTTTTTGTCCGTAAATTACGCACAAACACGTTTGTGAATAAGCGAAATTGTGCCTACTTACGGACTATTTTGTGCG
>CABIKL010001722.1:0-14400 GCA_902196195.1 Aptinothrips rufus
TTTTTTGTGCGGGGGGCTAAGTGTAAGAGTCGAGAGACGAATAGTGTATGGGGGTGTGGGGCTTATGGGGCGTGAGCAGGAGTAGGAGTAGGTTTTTGAGGGGGTGAAGGTGGGAAGGAGAATGGGGTGTGACTAGGACCGAGCGTTGATTTAATCCGATCTCAACGAATACAACGTTACAGTTTCTCAAAACAGCGATTTCTGTTGCAGACACTGAGAGCAGGTCAGAAATTCCTGCCGTCACTGAAGTTTAACGCGAAAAGGATATCTCTGAAGTGCACAAGACGTTCTTCAGTTTGACACCGAAAGAGGATATGTTTGTAAATTGATTGCGTGCGGAATGTGTTTAGTCTCATCTGATTTTTCGGCACGAGGTTGCTTGTAAAGTTTCTAAAAGAAGAAAATTTGCTGTCTTGCAAAACATCTAGGTGTCAAAAGTGTTTTTCAAGTAGCTTAGAAAAAATCCTGCTGTTAAGTTTTGAGTACCTGTTTGAAGTGTTCCAAATTAACCTTTGACGAACAAAGCGAGGGAGGAATACCCATTTTGCGGATTTCCTGACAGCCGCACAGAAACAAAAATTGGAACTTTAAATCAATAATCCTGGACGGATTTATATTTTTGGCGAAGTGGATTTGTAATAGAGGCACTAAATAGGACAATAAGACTGATTTTAATGTGGAAATACTTTCAGTAGAGACAAAAGTGGGTGATAACTGTCTGTTTATATCCAGAACCTGCTCAATATTTTTTTTTTTAATTTTAAGAAACTATACTAATTTAAAATTTCGGTATGGTTGTGATGCTTGTTGCTTGGAAGGCAGGATTTGTCTACATAATTCTCAAAAATTTGTATAGGACTGGAAACCCGAGTTATTGAACTGAGCGTTCAAAAATTGTTTTGTCTTGTTGACGTATAAATGCAGGTATCTGAGATAGAAACCGGCTATTACGCGACGATTAATTTGTAAAATCATTCTATTTTTGTATATATTAGTATATTGAATGTTCTCTCTCCTCATTGATGTACATGTGATTTCGTTTTGACAAAGTGTGCTTATCTCAGACAGGCATTTGTACAAACTAGCGAGCTGATACAGTATTACTCACCTTGCCCTCGTACCGCACACTGCACAAAACGCCTTTTCTTGAAAGCTCAGGCCTACGGAAATCACATCGATTTGTTGTCGAAGCAATGTCGATTCGATCTCCATTTTTCTGCTGGCACTGCTCTTGTTTTTTGTCGTTCCAGATATTTTGTTGCTGCGCGTTCTAGCATTTAAATACTCTAACAGTTCTTCAATGTAAGACATTTTTCGTACTAAGTTTGTAATAAAGCAAAACGCGCTTTGGCGAACTTATTGTGTATTCATTTTTTTTCCTCATTAATTAATTAATTGATCACCGCCCATCAAGGAGAGTCTAATTCTCGAGATGGGGTTCTGAGAAGAGGGAGGGGGAGGAAGAATGGAGCCAGCTGTTTGTGTCTGTGTGTGTGGTAGGAGGTGGGGGGATCCCCGCCGCTCCGCTCACAGGTAGAGAGCCTAGAAGGAGAGAGGCTACAACTGTCATGGCGGCTACCGGCCTGGGATCCAGCTGTGTCCGCTCTACCCCGCACCCTCACCGTGCTCCCAGGCAGCGAGGTACTGCGCATGCGCTGTCCCCAGCTGGATCCCAGCGGCTGCCAGGCCCACTGCCGCCATGACAGTTGTCGCCTCTCTCCTTCCAGGCTCTCTACTCACAGGCACAGGATCTCGTACTCCAAACATTGGGATGTGTACCGCCACGCCACGCCACGCCACGCCACGCCACGCCACACCGCGGCCAGGCCAGTCGGCCAGTGCGCTCGCAGCTTTGGCACGTGGCTGGTGGTCTCACTGGCGACTCCTGTCCTGCCGTCACGAGATGATCCTGAAACGCCTTCAGATCTTAACCCGGGGAGTGAAATACGTCGCGGCCTGGCGATACGATTGACAAGCAATGCGCTACCTGGATGCTCCTGTGAAGCGGGGCACACCGCTTAGGAGCATTAAGCGGTGAGTGGATTAAGTAGACTATTTTTTAAGGATCCTTAAAACGACTGAGGTCATAATCTGGTAACTGGACTTCGCATACTACATGGGGTCTATCGTAGCGAGGTTGGTTATTTTTAACCACTCAGACTTCTACATTCATCTTGTCTCTTTTCTTGAGAGGCGGAGTTTTTATTTTTTGTGTGCGTTTGTCTGAAGCTAAAGAATACATAGAATCGCGATAGCACCAGAAAGCTGGATTCTCAATTGATTACTATTGCGCGTATCTAAACCATCGCGATGAGCTTTGAAGGAACCTGATGACGCTATTTAGCGCTAGGTCAGCAATAAACGCCACGCGCAGGGATCTGCATCGCTCGTATAATGGGGCCAAAACCAGAGGGTGCGAGAGAGAAGAAATATCCCCTCCCTGTCGGGCCGTTTGCTGTCTCTAAACTGCTGTTTGGATATAGATAAACTGACCGATACCGATCCGTGTTGTGAAGCCAGGGGCCTATCGGCTATCGCACATTCTGACATGTAAACAGAGCTGAATGTTGTTGCGTACACGCAAGCGAGCGAGGAGCGGCGGGAAGCGTTGTGGATGCACCTGAGACGGCGGCAATGCTCACAACATTGTGAAGAGCCTTACAACACTTACAACGGGGAACCGTCATCACATAGAGAGCCCGACCGCGAGACAAAGAGACCAACGCCAGTCCCTGCCGCAAGGAGCGCTGTCGCGAGAGTTCTTTTGGCAATGCCGCGTTCAGTGTCTGATAATATTCGTCCAGGAAGCTGAATGAGAGATGGAGCCAAATGACCTGGTTGGACTAGTTTTCGAAAAAAGCCTTCTTTTTTTAAATCGACAGAAAATACTGTATTTTTCCGGAATTTTTCTGTTTATTTCTAGACGAAGGTGGAAAACATAACCGTCATTTAGGTACATTTGACGTCGAAAAAAAAATTAAAGCAGTTGTTTTTACAATTCCTGTACGTTTTTTTTTTCGGACGGGAATCCTCTAGTTGGGATACGAACTTCAGTGTCTGCGAAAGATCCATGTTCACCTGGCTTGATAATCAGGGGGCCTTGTGCGCGTTCAGACGACTCGCAGCGTTTTATCTGCGAGGGAATCTGATAGCAGCCTGTGGCCGAACAGTAAGGCCTTATTCTGCTCGACGAAACAGACGCTATGGCCTTCACAATGCACAGAGACGTCCTTCTGTTTGAGATGTCTAAGGCATATAGCGACCAAGGCATGTCCAGATTTGAAAGAAAAAGAAAATAGCTTGAGCCCATTTGAATGCACGCCGATCATCTCAGGATGCTCATCGGCGTATGACGAGAGTCTAAATCGAAACCTTCCAAGTTGTGGTTCACTAATGTCCTGTCACAGTTTCAGGCTTATGGTCATGGAAATCACAGAACGAGCAATCTTTGTCCTCGTCTTCTTAGTGGTGACGATGGTGCTTGGAGAGTACCGAGGTATTGCACCGTCCTGCTGGGTTCGGGTGAGTAAGCATGCGTAAGTGCTAATGTACATTTGCACGTTTTATCCTCCATGCTCTGTCATGTCATCACCTCCGAGGATAAACCTCACTGAGCTTCCGCTGCTACTTTTGTTTCAGACAAACTTAGACCCAAGCCAAGTATCGCCTAATTGTTCTGGTGTCTATTCAGTTCAATGTAAGTTGTATACAAACCGCAGTGCAGAATGACATTGTAAGCGCTTGATGTTTCTGAAGGACTCGGTTTTGCTTCATAGACATAGACTGCTGTTCGAAAATTCATTCCTTAGAAGAGGAAAATAAAAGTCTGTCTTACATCCTTGGAGCAAGAAACCTGACGTTTCACTTTCTTGTCAGTGGTGAGTATTTCTAACCAGTTTACGTACAAGCCGCTGCTTCAGCCCCTGTATGTTGCATACCCGTGATAAGTCGAGGACCTTGCTATACTTGCAGCACGGTCCAGTTTTTTCCTCAGGCAGTTGTTTTCTTGATCACATTCCCTGAGTTTTAGACATCGGGGTTTATTTAGGTCATTCCCTTGTCTGGGTCATCCTCTTCTCTCGGTGATGTATTTGTTTTTATCATTTCCTTTACTTGGTCGTCATCAATATTGGTCCCAGCGCACAGAAAAACCCAAACCCAGATCATAGGGCAACCCAACCCGAAGCCAAGGATTACAAAAAGATGTTTTCCAAGGTCATTCTGAGACTTATACCAAAACGCAGTGAGAAATGGCAAACATTTCGATGCCGATTTGACGTGGATTAGATGCGATCGACATCTATTCGACATCGATCATGTCTAATCGACGTCGAATAGACATGGAAATTTTTGCCATTTCTCACTGGGAAGCTTCCTGATCATTTTAAAATACGTGTCGAAATGACCTCTAAAATATTCCTTTTTCCATTGGTTTCTGGGTTGGGCTGCATCAGATTCTGGATTCTGATTTTCTGGTACGCACGTCACGGGATTAGAAGTGTCTCCTGTCATTCGTATGATGGTACCTACGGTTGTATTTCACTTCCAGATCAAGATGAATTCCATCTATATCAAACGGCAGGCTGCAGCACTGAGTGTGAGTGCTACAAGGTGGTTCCGTTCAAACCGCATCAACCTGCTACCCATGCTTTGGCCACGGCTGATATCGATATTTCGCCCAGAAGCGCCGCTTACAAGATTTGGCGGGTCGATGCAGGAGCACTAAAGAGTATGAAGAAAGTATTACCCATGTCTCTATATTTTTGCTTAAATAAATCTACGAGTTTGATACAATGTAGAATGGTTATTGCAGGGTTTCTCAATCAGTCCAGTGAAGAGTGTGTACTGCTAAATAGAAGCAATATCACGTTCGATATATCGAGACTGAAGTGAGTGCATTTCACAATCTTAATTAGCAAAACTTGTGTGATTAAAGTAGAATAAAATTGTCACTAATTCTAGTTATGTCTGGACAAAAAACGTTACTAGACATTGAGAGTGTATTAAATCTGTTTTGGTGCTGAGACACGGGGAAAGTTAGCTAAAATCGACTAAGTGAGAAGCGATGAAGTCTTTAAACTATACGTTTTAGGATAACAAGACTGGTCGTCTACTTTCAGTGGCAGCGCGGAGCTCAGTCTTCATCCGCCTGATGACACTCGGGGCAGTGCATTCCTACACGCCGTGGCCGTCACTATCCACAGCTGGAGCTCACGCAGCAACTTCTCTTGCGGACATGGATCGCGTCCCTTTGGCGAAGAAATCAGGTCGACCTGCTATGAAAAGGTTGGCATAAAAAAGTAACTTTTCGTCCGATTTTTTTTTTAAAAACTTTAAGTCCTTCGTAGCCCTTCTTTGGAAAATATGTCTCTCTGACGTCCGCAGGACATATAGGGACTTCAACGGAAGTCCGTTGTACGTGTCGCAGTTGATCTCTCTTTGGGGCATCACATGAAAGTCTCGCATTTTTTTAAAGCTGGAAAATTGTTTCAGTTTTTATAGTACCTATGTGATCTGCGAAGATCTCTTTAGATCTGCATCAACCTATCCTAACCTAAAATTAAGAAAAAGAAACCATTTTCAAGATAAAATGAGACATTTTACGTGGGCAGCTACGTCCAGTTGCATTGTTTCCATTGTTCCAGCCTTATGAGAGGGTTCTCCGAGTACAAAATGTCACAAATTACTATAATGGAAAGCACAATCTCCGCTTTCACTGCGCTGATGTAAGTAGATCCCCGATCAGACAGAAAGAACAAAATGGCAGATGGTGTCTGATCAAGCCTAAAACTGTCTTTCGTTTCTCAGATGTTCGTTAATGGATGCCATTTGACCTCCAGCATAGAGATGTCCGGAATGCGTGCGTCACTGGAATTTATTCGTGCCACTGTCTCGTGTCTTGCACAACATCCTGGCAATGCTCAGCTATTTTAATTGTCCGCATTTACTTTCTAGCTACATCTGAGCCCCCGAGGTCTCCTCCGATTCCACCCGCAGCGTCGTATGCGGCATTGGCTGCAACCATAACTGTCTGCCTGTTCGTTTTTATTTCGTACTTATCATTGCGCCTGTACAGAAGTAAGTCATCATGCCCCTTAGGTGGAATAGGGATATCCAAAAGTTGTTTCATGATGAGTTATTGTCATATCTCTGTTCAGGACTCGAGCGGGAACCCGTTCAGAATACAGTACTATGTCAGGAAGCGCGACCACTGAAGGAACGATGTTCTAAAGTCCTATTGTTATACCACTGGGAAAGCAATGATACTTTCCAGCAGCTTGTTAAATCATTAAAGCGCATTATTTCGGCCAGAACGCGCGTCGAGGTAAAGTAGTCTCGTAGGGGTCAAGCAGGACAGGGAATTCCGAAAGAGGTCTAAGTTACGTCTAAAGGATTCCCTTGATAGAATTGTTGACGTGTTTTCTTTTTAAATATAGAAAGACTATAAGGGAACTTCGTTCAACGTCATTTTGACATCTTTTAGGCACTACTACCCTGCACTGCTTGAATAAGGGTAAATTTTGTTCCATTTTTTTTTTTCAAACGGGTGTGCTCAGTTCGAGTCGAGAGCCTTTGAAAGAGAGACGCATTTTTTTACACATAATTTCAATATCTTTCCAGATTCTTGACCCCTGCAGCGGCGATATTTTACAAACCGATGTGGCTCACAGTGCCCACCTTCTCATTTCGGATCCAAATGTTTCAATTATTCTTGTGGAAACGCCGAAAGCTCGATGTGCTCAACAGACGAGGGAGTGGAGGAATGTGTTCGAACAGTTCTACATTGCCGCCATCAGTCTTCTAGTCGACAACCCCAACATGTGGAGCCCGAGGCGGATTTTTACCATTACGTAAGTTTTCCATACTGTAGTGCGAATAAACGCGGTGGTCAAAAAAAAGCTCGACCCCTGTCAGAAATGAGTGGTCGAAACGACGTCCAGTATCGTTTCGAGACAAATTTCGTCGATTCGATATAGATTCGACATATTTTCGGCCACTCATTTCTCACTAGGTATCTTAGTAAAAGACCACCTTTAAGTTGAAAAGACGTCGTAATAATGACAAGAGAAGTTCTGCGGACGTCATTTGGACGTCTGTTAAATTTCTGCTTGGATATATGTCGACGTAGGTGGGTTGGGGCATTAGGGCAAAGTGGGATATAACTAGTTTTCACGACGAGGGTCTGAATTGGAACTTCCCCCTTTGTTTCAGTTTCGGAAAGTGTCTGCTGGAAGGCATTCCTGTCTTACATTGTGAGAGGATCTACTTGCTGCCTGTCAGGCTGGAAGAGTTACTAAGGGACATTTCGGGGTGAGTAATTTAATGCATATTATGTAAACCGTGCTGGAACTAGAAAGCTGGTTCGCCAAAGTCTTAGACAATACGATGCACCCAGTTAGCAAACGCCGACCCACGCAAGACGCAGAGCACGTGGCGACTTCTTGGCCCAGAGCCATTGGTGCTGAAAACAGACGCAACTTACACGTTTCTGACTTCTTCGTTCAGTGCTGCCAAGATTACTTTCACCATGTTACATATTTTGGTAAAGTTTGGCGAATCCGTGAAAAGGAAAGAAAAAAGAAACATGCTGGTTAGGTCTCTTTTAAGCGTCACAAGCAGAGTTGTCGATCGCACGCACTCTGTTTGGATCGATATATGTCGGCGTTCGCTGCGCGGTCGAATCTGAGAAATGTGCGAAGAGCAGGGAATGCCACATATCCCGGTGAGATTGAATTGTCTCAACAGCTTTATGAGCAAATTTTGTGAGGGTTTTCATTTTATTTTCAGCGCACCTAACTGCGAGGGATCTCATGGGCATGAAAGCGATGCACATCATCTGTCTGACCTTATCGAAAGATGTTAGTATACAAATTACATTACCGAAAAGGAGCAGAATGTTCACCAAGCCATTTTTGAAATACTTTCCATTGCTTTCCAGATACTTCTGAAGCGATCACTCTTAACTGAAGAGTTCACTTAGAACTAAGTACAGAATACCTGTCGCACCTGACATTTATTTATTTTTTGTAAACTGAGTCTTTGGTTTGAATTTCTTGAATTGAGCTTTTTAAACAATTTTCTACATGCGTTTGAAGATTATGAAAATAAACATGTCGTGAATTTTACTGCTGACGCGAAAAATCAAATCCCAACGCACTTGCCGTGACGAGAAGACACCTGCTATCGACTTATTTATACAGCTGGAGCTTTGGAACAGAACGCCTGTCAAAGGCAGGGTAAGAATAATTTTTTTTCATAAATTCGTGTGCTGCACGTCTTGTGCACCACCATCATTTTGCTAGACTGGGTTGAGTCTTAGCGCGAGTGGGATATCCTCGATATCCTCGTCCTCATTGGAGCTCACTTGGGGAGCAGTCCGCTGGATTTCCATATGCTGTATTGAGTTAAGGTGCGCTGCTTCTCTACGCTGGCTTCTGCGCTGCTTCTCACGCCCATTCGTGCGCCCGATCGAGTTCGGTTCAGCGCGAGGGGTGCGCGAGGGGTGAGGTTGGGGGCTCGAACCGGCGCACGAATGGGCATGAAAAGCAGCGTAGAGAAGCAGCGCACCTTAACTAAATACAGTACTATGGGTACCCACTGCTGGAGTTCCCCTTCCGGAGAGGACTCCCGGTTCCGCTTTGGCGTCGGGTTGGGGGGTACATGAGTTGTTTCGCCAGGGATGAGCTTGGCTTGGTGCTCTGCCTTGAAGTCAAGGAAGGTTTTGCCTTGACGAGCCAAATCCGTCGTAGCATCTACCCAACCGGTTGAGGCTGATTCATGAAATTCAGGTGTAAAGACAATTTTAGGCAACAAACAATTGTTTTATTGGTCGGGAAAACTGTTTCGAGGAGATGCAACAAGTAAACGTAATCTCCTCCACACACATGCATAAATAGACTTCAAATATTCATTCTTACACAAACTGCATGTTTCTATTAAATACAGAACAAAACTTTCTTTACATGGCAGCTAGAAGTAACAGCTTTTCCATATTTTAGACCATCCTCCTCATGCTGAGTACAATCGTATATCCCATAATGTGTCAAACGTACAGTGCCCACAATCAATTTTAACTGATTAAATAGGTGGGTAATACCCACAAAACTAAGCTAAATATCTGTGGGGATTCAGTCCTTCGTCGTGCAGTCATATGGAATTATCACTTACTTTGTCTCTCTTCATAGATAGTTAACCTAGATGTTCACAGCTCTGATAGGTGGCAGAAATATTTCAAAAATATTTAAAAAAAAATCAACATACATTCATGCATACTCAGTACAATTTGCATAAAATCCTTTGAAAAAGACGGTGAGCGATACCTGAGGTGGAGAGACCGTATTAAGTACAACACGGAAAAATAACTTGCAATCAGAAAAACTCCAACGCATGATAAATGCATTATTACAATCAGATTTTGTAGTAACTGCCCACCCTGTCAGAGTATATACGGAGAATGTTAGTAGAGAGACGTACAGATTTAGAGGATGGATCAAGATTAGAAGAGGTGTGTTGAATAATCTCCCGAACGAATTCAATTCGACAATTGATTATCCATGGATCGTTATGGAGGTCTTTATAGATAGCTTCTTGAAGAGAATTCTATATAAAAGAACTAATGCCAAATGCAACAGCAAGGAGTTATTGCAGGTCACAGAAACAAAGTTACGG
The DNA here is from genome assembly GCA_902196195.1 of Aptinothrips rufus. Lineage (NCBI taxonomy): Eukaryota > Metazoa > Arthropoda > Insecta > Thysanoptera > Thripidae > Aptinothrips > Aptinothrips rufus. The sequence continues at coordinate 9,670 of CABIKL010001722.1, forward strand.
TGAACTGCTGAAAAATAAAGAATAGAAAAAGAATTAGATACTTCCCAATGTTTTGAAACAGTTCGCAGCAGGAGGACAGAATGCTCCAAACCACAAGGACAAGGTCATAGTTGAGAAGTTTTAATATTGCTTGTTTTTGCGCTCTTCGTTTTGAGAAATTTTGCAGTATAACTGGAGCTTTTGGTGTAAATCGGATACAAAGTAAAGCACACACCGCGAACCATAACTTATAAATGAGGAACGAAGAATACAGGCTCATTACACGTACGGGTGTAAAGCAGCATATACGACAGTCGATTGGGTTGCCTACCGCTCTGCCTGGGTCAGAGGGGACTGGGCGGAGACTCCCTCCTCCCGCCTCTAGTTCCCCTGGCCGAGGCAGAGCGATATGCAACCCAATCGACTGTCGTGTATGCGGCTTTACACCGCACAGTAATACCCCTCAGAGTGGCTCTGTTTGACAGTCCGTGCGGCCAGAGCAGGCCAGAGCGGCCGAATGGGAAGGGACCGCAAGCTTGTCGCTAGCTTGCGTGGCCGTCTGCGTGGGACGCGCGGTCCCGTCCGCGGCCACTCTGAGGGGTATGACTGTAAAAGAGTTCTATTTCTCAAACATGGCTTCAGGTGATTTACAAGTAATATAGCTGCATAACTTATGAGATGAAAGCAACTCTTTTTCAAGTTTTTAGATTTATCATAGTGACAATGGCACTTCATACAGGATGGTTTGGGTACAAATGAGGAACTTAGATGTAGGCCATTTTGATGTACGGTGCAAGAGTTCATCTATGGGAGCAGGCAAGACCTTTCGTGAACCATCTCATAGTTTCATCAGTTCTTTACCTCAAAATGATGTTCATTTTCCCAGCGAATCTTTATCATACATGACAAAATCATCCTGTTGACCCAGTTTGCGACTTTACCGCAAATAACACACGTTGGCTTAACCAACACAAATTTTGTTTTGAGATGCTGTTTATCACATTCAGCGCTTATTTCATAACAGCAGAGTTTAAAGAAGTGGATATTTTAGATGATCAGTGAATATCATACATTAAAAATAGAATGTACTACCCAATAACAACAGAGCGCATGGCTCTAGAAAAAAAGGAAAAGGCAGAAACTGACAAAAATGCTACATCTGAAATCCAGGATTCTGAAACTTTCTTAAAAGAGATATGCAAAGTTTACAGAAAATACTTAGTGATGCGTTATCTTTCACGTTTCCAACATAAACAGTAGAACAATATAACTTCCTTTAAAAGGAGAGGTAACCTTAATATTTCTCATCAGAGCGGAAGTGAGTATTTCCTGCAAGTTATGTACTCTTAAGTTAGTTCAGCATTATTCTATCTGTGGCTATTCTAATTATCTCACATGAAACATTTGAGAGCAGTTACATCAAAGCACATGAGAACTTCCTCCACAATTTCGGAACGATTCACAAAATTGGAAATCATGCAAAGCAAGAGGTCAGTTTATATTCTTCCTCCAGCATCAAGCTAAATGCTTTAGAATTAGCTAACGCAGCTGGCATTTTAACAAATCCAGAATAAATTTCTCTCTGTGATGCTACAGAATTACTGGAACTGCTTTGTCGCAGGGAAAAAAAGACGAATTAACACCCTGATTTCTTGACATAATTGAATATTAATTTTGATCCTACGTGAATTTAAGGAACACTCAGTCTCCCTTACAGTGGCAACGCATACATCATCTATTGTCTTCTCTGCATTCATCAAGTAGTACCCAATGAGAAATGCCATTGGAAACGATATCGAAACGATATTGAAACGACGTCGATTTCTCACTTTTGATATCGTATCGATATTGTTTCGGATGGCATTTCTCACTGGGTATGGCCGTAGACCAATGAAATTAGGGATTAAGAGTTATAGAAACTGTCACTGAAATGCGTGCCGCAGTGCAGGCAAGAACACATCAGTAACGACAGATTATCGAACGTATGAGGGTACGTGCTTGCATTTATATGCACAGGATATAAATCATCCCAGTGAGAAATGGACATAAGAACGATATCGGAATGAAGTCGATTCGACGTCGAGTGTCGTCATGATGTCGATTTCCACACCACATTTTTGAGCAACATGTAAAACGACAAAAAATCGACAACGTGTCGAATCGACATCTTTTCGATGTCAGCCTTTCGCACTGGGATCCTGTTCCCAACGTTCCTCATTTGTTATGTTAAGATGTTTCTGTGGCTCTAGATATGTGTGCTCATGCATTTCAGGGACAAGATTACGAAGTGCAGGAATTCATAAAGCCAGGCGATCTGGAAGAAAACTATTAAATGAGAGTGGCTGTAAATCCTCTTCTGGAGACCATTGTTTTCTCAATATGTAGAATTTCAGCAGCACATGCAGCCCACCTAGACGGCCGCGAGTTTAATAATAAGAAAAAGTATTTAGGGTTTAAAATCGTAATCTAGTTTCTCAATTAGAAGAAATGTTTGAAAGAATAAGGATGTTCTACAGATATGCTTTAGAGAAACACCTCACTCTAACTTCAAATAAAGTCACATGAAACCAAATAATGGTTTTGAGTTTGGAAAGAACACGACAAGATAAAGAGAGAATACGCAGAAAGAGATTACCTGATATATTGATTGCAAGGAGAAAGTCTGAGACATAAAAAGATAGAATAGGGAGATGAAAAAAAGGGAGAGCACACACCTGCGCCTGTGCTCAACCGTGGCCTCCCCTTCCACGCATAACAACGTTTGTAAGAAACAAACCACTTTGTGAGTGTAAGTACAAATTATCATCCTTTTCATACATATGTAAAATTCGTAGCAACTTTCAACACATTTAAAAAAATGTTAAACAGCACTTTATCTAGATAAATTTATCAATAACAAAAGTATATACACAGCAAAGGGCTTAAAGAAACGTACCCAGATCAACGATATTTACACTACTGTAGTCACACATTCCGTGTCACCTTATATCTAAGCTTCTCCTACAAGTACTTCTCGCAAAAGGCAAAGTTCGCTTCGACATACTTGCCTCCTTGTGAGGCACATCTATTTGTATTTATATTATATATACAAGACGTCTTGTACTGATAATTTTGTGCCCTTCCTAATCTATTTAACAGCTAAAGATCAATTGGGGCGCGCATCGGACTCGAGACCTGGACGGCCCAAACATCACAATTTGAGAATTAGGCTTTACGGTGAATTTACGGGCATACTAGAACCAGCTGCTACCACCACCGAATTTACTTGCCAGGCCCCCAAGGCCCTTGCCCATTACATCTCCCATGCGGCCGGCAACGTTGGTCGTGAGGTTGCTGAGCTTGGCTACCACATTGCCATCCTCGCCGATAGTCTCCCTGATCGTAACCTTCGGTTTGCTTCTTTCACCATCATCATCCATACCCGCGTCGGTGAAGCTAGAGCACCACAGAGAAGGAAATTGATATAAGAGGCCAAAACGAAAAGCTCAAGGCTCGCATTCTCAATGTTGGGAGAAGAAATTAATTAAAGAATAAAGACATAAAAACGTGCAACATATATCTCATATTATTACAAATAAGGGAAATACAACTTACTCATCTGCTTGGCTCATAGTGAGAGCACATGTTGCCTCTTCTGTCTGCATCCGACTTGCTACAGTCTGATAGGTTTTTGAATTTAACTTGTCCTCAATGACCCCTTGGAGCTCGAAGTCAGTGTACATTTTCTTAAAAATTTAGAAGGGCATACATTAAATAAAATGTTTATCTTAATGAAATCGTTGATATAAAGTCATCATAGCCTTTACCTTTACAATGATGGATAAGCACTGGCATTGGTAAACATGAAGGGAATGATCCAATCTTTCAGACAGCCAATTACATAATACTTGCACTTGCTGCGTGTACCATTGCTATTCAAAGAGAAAAAAAAATCCAAAAGATAGTCATAGCGTACATGATTACATTTTATTGCGTTGATTTTCATCACAAACAACAAGATTTTTTTTACCTCAAAGAAGGTTAGAATCCAGAGCTCATCTGTGACCTTACTGCGGATCTGATCCATTGCGTTCCGAGCGAAGTTGACATAAGCCTGCCCCATTTCTTTTCCAGAACCCGAGACATTCTGCAGAATAACAATATAGAAAATATTTAGCGCCAAAAGCATTTTAAAATATTTCAAAATGTAGAATTTTCTTTCAAACCGCGATAACGCCATTTTAAGTTACAAAACACGACGTTTATCAATTGAAAATGGTTATAATTGTCAATCCCAGTAGAGATAAAACAAAAATTATAATAGAAAAGTGTGTCGAGAGTCGGTGAGTCGCTCCTGAGGCGGTTCCACTGTGCGCCGCTGTGCGTGCGGGTGTGGAGCTTACTGTGAAGCTGAGGATGGAGCCAATGAGGCTGCCCTCGTCGTAGCGGCCCAGCTTGGAGAGGGTGGCCTCGAGCACGGACACCAGCTTCTGGATGAGACCCTGACTCATGCTGGTGAGCGTCTTCTCGATCAGGTCGTCCACCTTGGTGTGGTACTGGTGCTGTAACAGAGCAGGCGGTGAGACCGTTTCAAAGAGAGTGAGCTGGGAAGTGCGGCAACCAGTAGAGAGCCTGCAGGAGGAGAGGCTACAACTGTCATGGCGGCCTCATCCATCTGGTCCTTCTCCACAAAGACCGGTGAGCGCTCTATTTTTGACTCCGCGCGCATTGCAAGTGGGCAGCGAATGGCCAATTTTTGTCAGTCGAGCACCC
>CABIKL010001723.1:0-14398 GCA_902196195.1 Aptinothrips rufus
CTCTCTCTCTCTCTCTCTCTCTCTCTCTCTCTCTCTCTCTCTCTCTCTCTCTCTCTCTTATCCCTATGGACACGCGCCCTCGAAGGACATAGGGACTGCTAATGTGAGGTTAAGGCTCTACCTTAAAGACCCAACACGAGCAGCAGACAACAGCGGAGTGAAATGAAGCTGTAAAACCAGCGATGGGAGCTGTAAAAGACACGATAACGCACATACATCTGCTGCTGCGGTAGTAGTAGTAGGCGTTTCTTGCGCCGCCGTATCTTGCGCCGGCTTTTAGGCGGCTAATCCTTCTGAAAGGTTCGTGAGACCATCTGACCTGATTTCTATTTACGATCACATTAGTCGAGAGCCACAACCAGTCCACGTATATGTGGTCACCTCGGGTGGCAATAATGACTGTCAAACGTTCTGCCATGACTCCGACCAGAGAGAACACAACACTACTGAAGCGGTCACCGAAATGAAAATTACGACAAAATAAACTGGGGCAAATGATGCAGTCACCTCGTGTGTCGAGACTAAAGTAAACCTACAGCAGTGAGCAGGAATCGAACCTCGATCAGAAGTTCATGGTAAAAATTCAAGGGAAGGTCGATTTCAAGGATAGATCGAAGGACCATAAGGATCCTTGAAGTTATCCACCTATGCTTGAATTTCAAGTACCGCATTTCCCGTTGCAGTATATCGTGGAAATAAAAAGAAATGCAACCAGCTTCTTGAACCAAGTTTGGCATTCTCTTGACAATGATAACAACACACTCTTACTTCCTTACTAACAAATCGTTTGTACACTTCGAAGAAATCCCAACCGTCATAAGGTACTAAGAAAGTTGTTAGTATTATGAAGAAAGTTGTAAGTAATACTAACGATTTCGTTCATAATACGAACGAATTTCGTTAGTACGTTATGACGGTTGGGATTTGTTTGTAGTGTATGAACAAACTCCCGAATTCGTTAGTAAGGAAGTAAGGGTGCACACATGTCTTGTCGGTGGCCGTGGCCTGCAGGTCGACCTTAGACCTGCCCGCCGCTTGGTGGAAAGCTGGAAAGTTGCCACTTCATACATACTGTCCGAGGCACACTGCTCTTTCTCGGTGAGTCGGCGGTGCACCGCCTGTGTGCACGCTCAGTACTTACTGCAGCGCTTATCTGCCGACTGCCGACTATATCTGACTGGCGAATGACAGACAGCATCGTTACAAGTCCGGCAGCTCGCCGATGTGAACCGCCGCGCTCTGCAGTGCACCCGCGAGTGCACCTTACTCTACCAGGATCTGGAGGGGGAGGGGGGGGGGGGAGGGGGCGCTAGCACATAACCTATCTCAACACGCCCACACTGAGGGCACTGAACGATAAGTCCGGCAGGTAGGACGCTCAACAAACCCGCCCCGGCCCCGCGATGGACAGGTCGTGAGATTGCCATGTTGGTCTTGCCAAGGTACGCCTGCACAGAAAAGTTAAAGCAGGAAGCCGCAAAACGCGTTTTAGAACAGCTCTCGAAATGACCTCCGGAAACTGTTTTTACCCTTCGTTTTTGGGTTGGTTTGCCCCAGAATCACGGTTCTCTGTCCTCTGTTCTCTGTGACAGGCAAACGACACTCTAAATGTCTAGTAACTTTTTTGTTCGGACTTAGTAACAATTTTAGACACAACTAGATTTAGTAAAATGTTCGTAACGATGACGAAAAAATTTCGTAAAAATTGTCTGGTTACGTACAACGAAATTGTCACTAATTCTATAGTTATGTTTAAAATTGTTACTAAGTCCGAAGAAAAAGTTACTAGACATTCAGAGTGGACAGATCGCTATGCGAGGCGAGCCTACCGGTCTTGCAGTATCAAAAGTTGAAGGGTCCAACGCAAGGGTGAGTAATGAACTTAATGAGCTCTTTACGGAGTGTATAATGATATCTAGTGTTAGTAGGCTGTGGTAACGGTTGGACGGGTGCCTTGCTCCTGCTCGCCCGGTGCCTATCAGTAATTCCAGTTATCTCGGCGCCACGCCACCCCGCTGCAGGACGACACATCAGACCACCGTAATTACCGACTTAATGTTAAATCATACGCCTTTCCAAAACCAGCGCCCAATAAAACCGATCGAGGCGAAAAGGGTTGAGCGTCCCTAGCCCTAATGACGGGTCTCGCCGGGCCAGAGGCGGCCTAGAGAGCCTGGAAGAAGAGAGGCGATAACTGTCATGGCGGCAGGTCCTGGCAGCCGCTGGGATCCAGCTGGGGACAGCGCATGCGCAGTGCCCGCTCGCTACCTGGGCGCGCGGTGAGGGTGCGGGGTAGAGCGGACACAGCTCGGCAGCCGATATGACAGTCGTCACCTCTCTCCTTCTAGGCTCTCTAGTGAGGAGGGATTGCAATACAGCACACAATGCTGGGCTGGGCCACGCACGCGTGGCGCTAATCCATCTGCTATGGTGAGACGAGGCCACTGTACTGTCACCGCTGACAAGAGAAACCGACCCTCTGGAACACCCCGTAGAGTGGTCCAATATGGCGGCGCCTAGTGCATTCATTTGGGTGCATATAGTACAGTCGATCTAAAATGTGAGGAATTTTCCTCAAAGCCTACCGTAGTTCAAGCTTAAACCGCGCCTGGAAAGGAGTTCTAGTGCACTTCCATCCTTAAATCTTGGGCGGATAACTGGATTTTTAATTGAAATACTATACCGCCCTTTGCGAGTACTTGGGGAATCCTGGTTCAAGCGTTGGTTCGGCTTGAAACGCTGGAGGGGAGGGGCAGAGACGGGAGGGGAGGGACAGAGGGGCGAGGGGAGGAGGCGTGTTCGAACTGTCGCGGGTTGTACCGAAAGCCACGCGCATTCCTCAGCAGGGCGGCCCCACCACCTCTCCTCTCCTCCCCTCCCCTCCCCTGCCCAGACACGGCACTGTAATCAAGGCCTCCCCAGTTAATTGAATTTATAGACATATTCCCCCTCGCCCGCTACTCTGGCCCTCAACGTTTCGCTGCACCTCCGCAATCTAAATTATGTACGACTCATCACATACAAACGAAAGTGCAGCTATCTCCAAGCCTCATGAGCTCGCCCCTGAGTGGGTACTTCCCTCGCGGGGCCGCGCTGGCTGGCAGCTTGGCTGGCGGCTCGCCGGGCAGCTCCGGCTGGCAGTTAGAGACGGGAAAGTGGTGGGCTCTGATCGGGCTTTGCATCTGCCTCTCTTCCTCGCGCCGTAAGAGTTCAATGAGTGCGACAGAGACAGAAAGCGCTTGTGGGCTCTAGAGCCCACCAGTTTCCCGTCTCTGCTGGCAGTCAGGCGCTGAGGTCGGGCGTGGATTGGCGATCAGTCCGGTCACGACCAGGCTGTAGTGTAGACCAAGGCCCCCGTCATGTCACTGACATGTCACTGACATGACAGGGACAGCTTAGAGGGCAGCACATCGAGCCATGAGCTGCTCCGGGGTGTTGCTTCCCAAGAGACACAACAGTCCTCATAACATTTCAGTATCGAAGCCGATCTCAGAGGATGATCTCTTTGACTGAAGCGTTGAGGGGCTCCAGGGCGCACTGCTCGCCGAGAACTCGGGGTCAACGCCCCCCCCCCCCCCCCCCCCCCCCGGCCCCACCACGCCCCTCGCTGCGAAAGAGCTAGGGCCAACAGGACGTTGATGCGTTTGGAAGTAAGTTTATTTGGGAGACCCGCCAGGCTTCACCCAGGGCTGCATCCTCCCCGAACGCTGCTGCAGTGTCAAGCACTGGACGGGGGAGTGTGTATGCAGCCCTACCAGGCAACCCACCTTCTGCAAGCCTTCTTTTACACCTAGCACTTTCATTCCGTCAGCGTCAGGTGTGTTCACCTACCTCACGGCTGACCGCCAAGCTTGCCAAACTACGCGCAGGCTCACAGCGTAAGTGCTAAATCTCTTTCCTAGAAGCAGCTGACATCAAAGCTCCTCGCAATCAAAATTTCCACGCATGAATTGCCAAATAATCAAATACTACCTGTATCACGGAGCCGGTTCAGGTTTTATCCACGCGTGATTATAGTGTTTGGTCCTCGGACCAGGGCCGGGCGAAACTCCCCCCCCCCCCCCCCCCCCCCCCCCCCCTCGCACTGGCTCGGGGACCAATTTGAGTGTCATCGTCGGGTGTCGGCGCCGCGTCGCAAAGCCCCACCCAGGTCCCGCGGTCCATTGATACTTGCCGACACAGGCGTGGCGTGGCGTCGTGGCGTGGCGTGGCGTGGCGCGGCCAGACACGGCCCAGCACTTAGGTTAGGCAACCCGAGGCGCGGCGGAGGGTCGGCCGGCCGAGTTTAACGATACCCAATCAGATGGCAACACGGCTATCACCGGCAGCGGCGGCGAACGTGCGCATTCAAATGGACTCGATTACTGACCTCAATAAACTGGACGGCTACGGTGCGAATCAATGAATGACTGCATGAATGAACTGAGGGATGAATGAATGAATGAATGAATGAATGAATGAATGAATGAATGAATGAATGAATGAACGATAACGAATGAATAAATGATGTAACGATTGTTAATCACTAATAAAAAATATTTTTATCGTCAACTTCTGAAGGACATTTGTTAAAAAATTTCGACTGATACAACGCAAATGAACAAAACATCGTTGGATTTTCCTGCTTTTGTAAGTTTTGTAACCTATGGAATTTGTCATCGTTTTCGAAGACTATCGCGAATTTATGCGACGGAAGTTCGTTAACTAAGAAATGGGAGTAATTGTCGAATTAGGCTGGAAACAGACGATTTTGATCGTTGCGAAGGGTCAATGGAAATGTTTAGTTGTAAATTTCAACAAGTTTGTAATAACGATAGATGAACGAAATTTCGCGAATTAATGAATGGAACCGAGCGAGTGTTGGGTGCATCCGTTCCGTTCCATCCTTGTCTTACTGAGCAGCTCACCCGCAAGCCCATTGAAGGCGAGCCCCCCCCCCCCCCTCCCCCCACCCGCTGGACCGCTGGGAGGCTGCGGCACCAGAATTACATCTTGCAGCGCAGGTCGAGGTAACGGTCCCGCGCTTGCCGCCGCGGCGCGCTGCATGGGTGCTCCCGTGGCGATGCACGGGCCCCGCCCCGCCCCGCCCCGCCCCGCCCCGCCCCGCCCCGCCCCGCCGAGATGGGACACAAGAGAGACACGAGACCGTGTGTAAGCAGGGGAATGCCACGCCTCGGCTGACCTCGTGGGAATCGCACCGAGCAGTCCAAAGTAGATTACATGTCTCTGCACCGCGCCGAGATTAGGGGCCATCCATAAAGAATGTGCGTGTCTTTAGGGGCAGGGGGGAGGTCAGGCATAAACGAACCGCCTATCTAATTGCATGGGGAAGGTAGCCAACATTCGAGGACGAAAGGGGGGCGAGGGGGGTCAAAACAGACCAAAAATACCCGGACGTCCTTTATAGACGACCCCTTACCAATCCTCGTATTCTGAAGTCCGACGTAAGACGACAGTATTGTACGAACCGTAAATCCTGAGGTTTTAGTAAATATGCGTAACTCGAACCCATACTTGCCTCTATACAGACGGATGATATAACTTTCCAGCATACAGTGCTGATGGGTTCAATGACCCACATCCGTTTCCGACGGTGTGTTAAAATAAAAATCAAGAACACAAGAACCGGCATTCGAATATTTAAAATTCTCGTTCTCCTGATGAGCGGGTTGACAGGTCAATATGAACTTGACTGATCGAGCCGCGTGGAACACATGACAGGCGTCCTCGGGGGCATTTCATACGGTGGGTGGAGTCGACTAACTGTCAGGAAACTGGGACACCAAGTCAGAGTCGGGCCGAGGGACTTGTCTCCAAACATATCACGTGGTGAGTGGTAATTCTGCTCGCTGTCATAATGGTAGACGCACCGCTCGGTCAGACAGAGCCGACTCGGAGAAGTTTGGAATAACAAGTTTGAAAATGATGAATAATTTCCTGGAATATGTGTCCTCCTGACGCGCCAGGTAATAATCAGCAGGCTGCAGCTTTCTATGGGTACACGGCAGTGAAATCGCGAAACGCTGCCGTATTCTTTGCACCATCATGCGAAACAAATCTTTGGCCAACGTTTTCGACTTTCCTGCAATGCGCATGTATATTCTGTTCTAGACAGTAACCACTTTTCCACATAATCGATTGTCTTTTGTTCGAGCGTGCACAATATCTGCTCCAAATCAATTACACTAGGGCCACTGACTACAAATAAAAATTACAGATTCCTTCTCTTGATTTCGGTTTGTTTCTGCATAAATAGGGTCTATGTCCAATGCAAAAGTTGGTCACATTTTCCCTTTCTTCGGGAAATTTGTGTACTGTCAGGTGGAAACATTATCTTGCCGCATAGTTGCGATGTGCACATGTGGCAGTTTCCACCCATGTGGTAATTCCACTAGCTCTGCCACCCAGGAGGTGATCGCGCTGGAGACTCCAGCCTGGAGTCCAGTTGGAATTAAGGGACCTGTAATTTGGCAACCGGATACGCCATGCTATTGTGCGGCTTGTCAGCGGGGCTGAGATTTATAATGGCACGCGAAGAGTTAACAATGATAAGAAAGATACCTTGCCTAGTCCGAAGAATACTTTGTAGCTTCCTTGCCAAACGTACAACGATTGGGAAGAAGAAACTTATACACGCGGACGTTAAACTGATGTCCATCATAAACTTTAGTGGGAGGAGATTCTGAACACGATTCTCGCACTAACAATAACAATAGGTTAATATTTCAGTTCAGGCTGGAGGAATTGAGTTGTATACAAAGCTAAGAACAGAATATGAAATATCGGCAATAGTTTTTTCGTAAACGTATGAATCATGAACGATACATGCCTAGTCTTCCAATTCACTCGAGACACGGAGTACACGACAGAAATGAATTCACTGGCAGCGCGCCACAGAATCATCCTTACGTACCATGTCGTTGCATAATATGCGCTATTCAGTCAAGAGTACCGGTATCCCAACACTCCGCCTGCCCCGCCACGCCCCCCCACGCCACGCCACGCTCGCGTGACCCTGTGGTTCTTCAGGTTCAGGTTCAAGATCCTGCCGTGGCCGTGTCGTCCCGCCTGGAGCGGCGCGGGGCCACCTAGAACCCGGCTGGAGGCTCCCTGGAGCCTGCCTGGAGCCTGCCTGGAGCGAGCCGGCCAGCCACTGGCCAATCAGCTGATTGGCTGGAAGCAGCTCGGTCAAGAAGCTGTCCGGCCCGGCCACGCCCGACGGCCCGCGCCCCACAACACGCGGCTACTCGCTCGCTTTTGTACACTCTAAATGTCCAGTAAATTTTTTGTTCGGACTTAGTCTAGAATTAGCAACAATTCAGTAACCATGTAGAAACAATTTCGGAAAAATTGTGCGATTAAGTAGAACAAAATTGTTACTAATTCTAGTTATGTTTAGAATTGCCTCTAAGTCCGAACAAAAAAGTTACTAGAAATTTAGAGTGTAGAAACTTACGTTGTTTATCTGTTTTCCACCGTGTTAGCGCTTTCTGATATTTCCTCATTCTAAATAACTGAAAGGCAAATAAAAAGGTTCCAGCGTTCAAATCCCCTTGAGAATCCCGGTTAGAAATACACATCATCACCTAGTTGAGCGCTGAAAAACTCAGTTCCTCTTTTCAAAAGAAATATCCTTTAAAATATTTGATTGTTTATGAAACTGGTCAATTTATTGAAGATTTAAAGACTTTCTTTCTTCATACAAAGTGTTACATATTTATCGGCGACGCATAAAGCAGTTTGCCGCACGCGTGCGGGGGCCTTCGATTTTAAAGGTTCAGCCAACCTTTAATGAAACCTTCAAATAATGCGCTTGGGTTTTGCGGTGAGCCCTTCCGTCCGTCCCGCTGTGCGCCCCACAGCTTGCTGGCCCTTCACAAGTCACACTGCAGGCACCCCCGATTAGAATCGACGTCAACGACTCTTGACGGTTTGATAACATCCCTCTTCATATGTTTCGAGAGACCGGCGCGAGGTCATTTAGCGGGGAGACCTGCGGGCAGGGCGAGGAGCGCGCAATGGGCCTTTCGAAAAAGCCGGGGAGGGGGGGGGGGGGGGGGGGGGGGGGGGGGGGGGGGGGGGGGGGGGGGGGGGGGGGGCAAAATTTGAAGAGTTTGATAAGGAAGCCGCAGGCAGTACTGTAAAGAAAGCAGTCGGCCTCTATTCTCGAGCTCCACTTTGAGACCCGTAGCAGAAGAGATAATAAACATAAGAAGGTTGCTGGACCGCTCCAGTTCGTCATGGGCGGGGCGGACACTCCAATAACAAGTAATGGGACGAGCCGTTTCTTCTCGGACGAGTCATGGATGATAAGAGGCAGCAAAACAGAAAAGAAAGAAACAGCACACGCGTCGACAGTCGATTTGCAGCTTTTGTAGTCATTCGACTAAAATGTGAACACAATGATTTCGTTAATTACGTCGGATTATAGGCAATATAATCAAATATTGAGTTGAAATTTTAGTGTTTTTATTTTTTTTTGTTATTTAGTCTGCTTACAACAATTGCAGTACAAAATAGACCTAGCTCCAGTATTCTTAAATTTCTTTCGAAAGCGATGTTGCAATAACAATATTTCTAACAAAACAACCGAAATGTTGTACACATGATTGACTGCCTGCTCTTTCGCTTTGTTGTCACTAGCCCGCAAGTAGACATCGACGCAGATAATATCGTGAGCAATGGGCTCGCTTTAGCGATTAGAGGTTATGGGGTTTCAACCCCGTTGTAGGTTTTGCTCGGACGCCGAGCAGATCCTGGTAGAGCAGCAAGGAAAGCAATAGGTTCCTTACGTTTGATAAATTATGAAAATATTCTGAAGAGCAGAACTAGCGACGAAATGACAGTAAGTCGGATGCCTAAGTGATTGCGCTAGCAGAAAACGCACATTTCGCAATGATAATAGTACGACAGAGCTGAAGTACGACTCCCACTTGCATGGGGCGGGGCGAGGCACTCCTTCGCCTTCAAGCGGACCGGCTTTGCAGAGGGCGTTCCGGGATCGACTTCATTTCACGGGTTTTCGACGGAACAACGGTGCTTTGATTAGGGAAGGGAGCTGGGAGCGGGTCCATTACATAGCACCGCGCGGCACCCGGATACTAACTGCCTCGCGATCAGTCGTTACAGGGCGCCGCTCTTCATGGTGCTTCCCCCACGCTGCTGCTGGCCTTGAACATGAAGAGTGAAGTTCAGCAAGTGTGTCTGCTGCCAGTGCGCGCGCAATACGGCTAATGGACTTGCCCTAATCAAGACGAGCTGCTCGGATATGACGCCTGAAGTCTCGGGATAGAGCTGTCAAGTAACGTTACATGTCACTCAGAACAAAAACCAAGTCAAAAAAGACTGTTTTGCCTTCATTTATCGACAGATTTCGGAAATTCGAAAAGACTATTCTCCCATAAACACTATCGATGAATTTTCAAATAAAAATCCCAAAAGGACTGTCCTCACATGCCATCGCTGATTTCCGAGCGACTTCTACCGCAATAGAGGTAATATTATGTAAGTGTAGGATTTGATTGCTGACCAGTGCAGTGCACAGCACTAGGGAGTGGCTGAGCCCTGCCCCGGCTGAGCAGCGTGTGACAGCATAGCGAGCAGCAGAGCAGAGCCTCCCCAGACCAGCAGCAGCCGTCACCTAAAGTCCGCAAACATTATGGCTCCTCCGATCCTCTCCGTCCTACGAGGTGGGGCGGGGCGGGGCGAGGCGGTCAGCTTCTCCCGTCTCCCTCCAGTAGAGAGCCTGGAAGGAGAGAGGCGACAACTGTCATGGCGGCAGAGATCCTGGCAGCCGCTGGGGTCCAGCTGGTGACAGCGCATGCGCAGTGCTTCGCTACCTTGGGCGCGCGGTGACGGTGCGGGGTAGAGCGGACACAGCTGGATCCCAGGCCGGTAGCCGCCATGACAGTCGTCGCCTCTCTCCTTCTAGGCTCTCTACCCTCCACTAGTGTTTCACTCCTTTATCTGTGCTTGCTGCTCTCGGACCACTTTCGATTTCCAGGTATGCTGTAAGCTCACACGCGAGCGGCGGCCAAAGCCGATCCACCCCTCACTGCATTATAAAAAACAATTGCTATCACAAATTTTTGTGAGTATTTTTGTTATGTTATTATATGGTGCTTTCATTTTTATTATCATGGAAAGTAATGGCTGGTGGGGTCAACTGGTCAGAATTGACCAAACTAAAGACACTAGTTTTGCAACCATAGTTTCAAGATTAGCATTGAAAAGAAGGGGTTCCTGCACTCGCCACGTGACGAGCCCCGTTAAGTCGATCTCCCGTCAATAACAGCGTGTCTTAGATACGACAAAGAAATATCAAAGCACAGATTCTGAGGCAATACTCGACCCAGAAACCAAGCAGAATATATATTTTGGACGTTATTTTGAGACCTGTTTTAAAAATGAGAAGCAAGCTAAGAAACGTGTTTAGAAATAAGTCTCAAAATTATCTTATTAAGTATGTTTCTTTTGCCCCTCAATCTTGGTGACCTATGACCTAGAGGGGAGGGTCTGGAGTCTGAAGGACACCCCGCCAAGCTCGCCGCCGAGGCCCACTCTCATTGACCGCGCCGGCATTTCCGTCGCGAGCGGGTAACGCACATTAGCAACATGACAATGAAAGAGGAGTGCTCGGCGAGCGCGGTCAGGATGACGACGCGGGCGATGACATTCAATCGCCGACACGAGCAAGAGTGAGACGGAGCGATGCGGCCGCTATGGGGAGCGAGTGAGACGGAGCGACCAGCCCGCTGCTCATTTCTGGCCAATCGGAAGCGTCCTGAGGCGTGACTCACTCGTATCATTAGAGTCACGAGTCTTTTTCCTCGGAAATTGCAAGAAGGAAAAAAATAAAATAATCATTTCAGGAGGCCATGTTAGTGTTGGCGCTGAGATAGCGACGCGATACTTTGTGTTATCGTCTCTTCTTCGAAAGTTTAAATTTGTCAAAATGAACGAGAGAGCGGAGTCGATAATGACAGAGAGAGATGGAAAATATCTCCGTTGGCGACAGCCTTGGCCATTCCTGGGAAGCGATTACCAACACTGCCAGCCTCAGAGACTAGCAGAGCGACAATTACCACCACTCCGCGCCTCGCTATTGTGACTTGCCACGTCATTTTATTACTTTTTCACACGCTCGTGGCGCGATTATTTCGACGATGAGGGTACGTCTCCCTGTGCTGAGGCTGAGATTCGGGTTCAAATCAAACTCTGCCCAGACCACAGCTTTGTCAAGAAGAAAATAGCAGCAAGGCGCGGGTGGGCAATTCATGCGTTACTCAGTGAGATCACTCATTCATTGAGTAACGTTCATGAACTTTCGTCTTGAATAATGAAACAGCAAATTCATTTCCGGAATGTTTTCTGGAAGCAAGGCTGCGCTCATCTTCAAGACAACCAACAATCTCACGAGAAGGCCTTCGCTTCGGCGGGTGATTCGTCAGTACGCGCGGCAGCCGACCAACGTCAAGCAAGGGTTCTGACTCAACTACTGGACTCAGAGGGAGCAGTCCAGCAGACTCACTCCAGTAGACTTACTATCCAGTAGACTTACTACTGGGGCTCACTTCACGATGCTCATTGAAGTGGACTTTCCAGTGGACTAAATTTAGTGGCCTCACTCCAGTGGACTCACTCCAGTGGGCTCGGCCCTGTGGACTAACTCCAGTGGACTCACTCCAGCGGGAGCAATCCAGCAGACTAACTCCAGTGGACTCACTCCAGTGGACTTACTATCTAGTAGACTGGATCTTCTGCCGGCCTGCTGCTCATTAAAGTGGACACTCCATAGGACTTAATTTAAAGGGCCTCACTCCAGTGGACTCACTGCAGTAGACGCACTCCAGCAAGTGGACCCACTCCAAGTGGATTCAATAGACAACATGTTCTCGTGGGCTCGCTCATGGGCCTACGGCGAAGGGCGACGAAAACTGAAGCGCTGATTACAGGCAAGAGGAGCGGGGGCGGGGCGGGGTGGGGAGCCAGCTGCACTGCGACATACACTCCGCGAAACGAGGCAAGGCCTGGCGGGGCGGGGCGTGGCGGGGCGTAGCGCGGCGGGCCGGTACTAGACGCATGAGACTAGACGTGAAGGCCAGCGCTATAGCAGCCTAGCGGCGCAACAACGATTCGCGAAGGAGGAAGCTGTCGGTCGCCCTGCTCGGCTCGGCCCCAGCTGGCTCCATGACTGTCATGGGCAGTCCGCCTGGGGGCTCACCTGGGGGGACCTAGTGCAGTGAACAGCTGAAAAGCGGGGCGTGACGTGACGAGACGTGACGAGACGTGACGAGACGTGACGAGACGTGACGAGACGTGACGAGAACGCTACCGCCATTCAACCAGGTGTAACGACGTGCCAAATGAGCTAGTAAAGAGCTGGCAATGCTGACTAACATAACAAGGGGTAGGTTTCCCGTCGATATGGGCCGAGGGGCAGATCACTACTTAGGAAGCAAGGTGTACAAACTTTTGGTAGTCAGTCTACTGCAAGTGGAAATCTAAAGACCCCGGAGTGCAAACGTTGAGCTTTTGGCCTATTTTCACGGGTTGTTTGTAGCTGTCTACATTTGAGGGGGCGCTATGGGAAGCCCGATGGAAGCCAAAGAAGTTGGGAAGTCCGGTGCACAGGACTCAATCGAGAGAATCACAGCACAGCCCCTTGATATAGTCCGACACGGCCACTTTGAGCGAGCTTGAGACAGTCATAAGAATCCAGTCCATCCCCGCCTCTCCCAGTGCTCAAGGGGCGATAAACAAGAGAGAGTCGGGAAGGAAAGGATTCGCATTGTCACCGAGTCACGTTGACTGGGACAGCAGAATGGACAGGACAGGGGGACAGCGCGGCAATTACAAGTTATTGGCGGCGCAAGAACTGGTCCATTGTGTGAGACACGCTCATTGCATGGAGGGGGTGCAGGGGGCAGTGGAAGGGGAGGAGGGGGGACGGGAGCAAGGGGGGAGGAAGGGGGGAGGGGAAGGAGGGGGGGCGGAGAGGTGGGGGTGGGGCGTATCGGCAATCATCGGAGTTCGGAGCGCCGATAGCGTCGTTCTCCAGCGCCCCCAGGACGCCAACCCTACCTGGCTATTTCTAAGTGCGCCGCAAGCAGCACGGTGTGTCTCCAGGACCGTAAACTTACCTGCAAAAAGAGAGAAACGAACACATTAGACCAAGAGTAAGACAAGAGAAGAGACACCGGGGTGGTTCAGACCACCGACAGCAGGCGCGGATCCAGGATTTGGCCAAGGGAGTAATGTCCTAAAAATAAAAACAGGGGGGAAGCGGTGAATAGCTTTTCTTTCAAGAATTAAATAAATCAGGCCCAGCGCGGCAAAACGAGACAAAACTGCATTTGTTACCTTATGGCCCAATACGGGAGGGGTTACTGCCCCCGTCACTACCGCCCTGGATCCGCGCCTGCAAGGGCAATCGCTTAGCAATCGGCATCCCAGCTGAATTTCTCCACCGCGCCTCTATCTCCCCCTCAGCGCGTTCCGTGTGTTGTTATAGCGCGGGGCGGCGCGCGCGATCTTTCTTTCCGGACGCCATCTTACTTTCGTCGAAACAAACACGAAAACGGGTCAGACACATACGCCTAATTTTGGAAGCGACGAGTGCAACGCGAGACGGAAGTGGAGCAGCGCGAGGGGGAGGGGGAGGGGGACGGGGAGGGGGAGCGGAGCTGGGGGAGGAACCCTGTTGTAAACACGCGCGGACGCCCTCGGCCCCGCCGGGGAGGATACAGGGCACGGCGGCAGCCCACTGGGCGTCAAGTCCAGTATATTTACTAGCCGCCAAGCAGGCTGGGGTTGCAGTTAAAAGCTCGCCCCCCCCCCCCCCCCCCGCCCCCCCGAGTCATGAACCCCAGGCAACCACGTGGGTGGCGGCAAAGTGACTGGGATTCATGTGTTTCTGGTAAGCGGCAGGGCAGACACTGCCGCCAAGAAAATGGCTGATATGAGAAAGTGTGCGCTGAGCGAGGAGCTGAGAGGAACGATAGGAACGCGTCGCAAGGAACAGACATCCATAAATGTATCGAGATAAAGATACCACATACAAGGTCATAAAAGTATCTATAATAGATACTCAAAAACGTATCTAGATACAGTATATGTAGATACTTTTATCTAGATACCTCCCAACTGCATGGCATGTCCTCAAAATGACGACTAAAATTTGTATTTTTACACTGCGCAGTCCAGCCCTGGATCCTGGCCCCGGGACGTGAAGCTCGCTGGAAGAGCTCCAGCTCCCAGGCTACACATTGACAATCGGCGAGTACCATCCTACGTCCTACCTCCGGGGCCCGACTCCGGGGGTCCGGGGTAGGACTCCAGGCGGTACGCGGAGTCAATAATCCCCCCGGACAGGCTTTACGCCCGTATCTGTTTCCGG
>CABIKL010001724.1:0-14398 GCA_902196195.1 Aptinothrips rufus
GAGAGAGAGAGAGAGAGAGAGAGAGAGAGAGAGAGAGAGAGAGATATGGGGACGGGGACGATGCGCGGTCAACCAAGACGCTCGGCGGGAGGAAAACACGAGAGGATAACGCGATTCGATGATGATTACAATGATGAAAAGAAAGAGACCGACGACAATCGGGGGACGCGGACAAGTAACAGCAGCGCCGAGGAGGGAGGGAGGGACGGAGAGACCCGACGCGGGCCTCGTCTTGCAATCCTTGATGGCCTCGCCGACATGCAATATCGCTGCACCCACCGCGACCCTCAGAGCCCCGCCCCGCCCCGCCCCGCCCCGCCCCGCCACGCCTAGCAGACCTTTCGCCACGAGATGTTGCATGAGCCGGGTGCAGACAGTCCTTGCCGCCACATTACTACCCCGCGCAACAGCCGCGGCCGGCAATACCAACAGACACCCACGTTCAATCTCTTGTGACATAAATCATGCAATTGAAACGCCACTCCCCCGGAATCTGTGCGGTGACGTCTGTGATGACCTTCGTTAATTTCGAACGCTTTTCACTTCTCGCGTTTCAAATGAAGTGGTGTCCACTCAGGGTTGCGGGGAGCCGCGCGGGGCTGCGCGGGGTGGGGCCCGAGTCGGGACGCACAAGGGGATAGTATCGATTGCAGCGCTGACCTGCTCAGTCCTATAGCAAACTCTATTTGTTTGCCATCGAGGGAGGAACGTTTCCTCGGGATGAAAACAAAAAAAATTCACGATCCTTTCTCCAGGTGGCGAGGCGTGGCGTCCTAATGAAGGACTTTCGAAAAATCATTTTCCGGGTGGACCCTCCGGAGGACCGCGGCCCGCCCCGCCCCTAGAGCGGGGCGGCGTAGCACGGTGATTAAGAGGCGCGTAAATATTCTGACGAGAATTCATTTTTGACTCGGCGGGGTGAGTGGGCTTGTAGTGGAGGGAGAATTCGGCTTCTTGTCTGGTAGGACTCTGTCCCAGGAACTCTGTCCCAGCCCAGCAAGGCTCTTGTTGCAGGACTCCGTCCCAGGACACGCGGGTCTCCAGTCTCCATCCCTCGCAAATCCTCCGGTCTTACGAGGAATTGATGAGCAAGTGAGTGAAAGAGCAGTGCTGGGGAGGGAGGGAGGGAGGGGTGGTGGTGAGGCCAGCAGTGGCAGGGACAGGGACGGGGACGCCGAGCGGGAGACGCGCGGCAGGGCAGGGGTAGGGAGGAGTCGGAGGGCTGTCCTACCCCAATGTATCCGACCAAATCAATACACACTGTCCGAACACACTGCGCGCGTCACATTTGTTACCTTGCCGGCAAGGGGCCAAAAGTCCCCGGGCAGGGTGGGCCGGGGCAGGGCGAGGAGGAGCAGTCTGCATGCCATAGCCGTATGGACTTCGACAATCCATTACCGGATGAAAACAAAGACAGACGGCAACCGTCGCATCGAGGACTCGACACGGTACGTAGGGCTCAGCGCGGTGCTGCTCGCTCTGACTTAGGTTACCGGTCTAACAATCGAAAGGCTCTGTGGCGTACAGAGTGTGTGCTGCTAGCCAGGTTGCTAGCCAGGCTGCTAGCCTGGCGCAGCGCGACGCCCGGCAAGCAGCAGCAGCAGCAGACGACCCGGGGTAGCAGGGGCGTCGAACAGTGGGGCGTCCAGCCTCCCCTTCCCTCCCCTCCGTCCATCGGACGGTCGCGACGCGGAGGCCGGAGCCCAGCCCGGCTGGGGTGCATAGTAAGTAGTCACTGCAGATTCACCCGCGCTTTCCCGCCGAACGAGATGAAGTCTTAAAGCTCGGCTTGTGCCAGGCTGGGGCGGGGCGGAGATGGCGCCCAACTTGGGACACCAGCAGACAGCTCAACGCCAGACAACTCGCCCCCTGGTCCGCTCAGCAGCATGGCAGGCTGCACTATGGGCTGCCCCTGGAGGTAGGCAACCAGACGTGAGTCAGCCTTGGCCCTGTAGGGCCGCGGGCCAGGACCGCCCAGGGCTGAGATGTCACGTCTGTCTTCCCTTTCCGTCGCCCATACATGGCAGCAACTTCTGGGCCATGTTTTACAGCGCCTTATTCCGGGCGATTTAACTCGGGTCTCCCCTCTCCGCTCCCTCTCACTCGCTCACTCACTCACTCACTCACTCACTCGCTCACTCACTCGCTCGCAGTCCTCCTGGGCGCCGAGCTGCGCTAAATTCATTGCAGCTTGTAATGCGTGGTCGTTTATTGCATTGCAAGATTTTTTTTTTTCTTCTTGCTATCGTTCTGTACTCTCTTTTATTATTCATATGCTTGGGAACGTCGCCTGCTGGCCACGACTGTACCCATCAGGCTGAGTAAATCTAGTGGATCATGGAATGCGCTGTGGCGTGGCGGGCAGACCATGAATGGAAAGCGAAGGGAGGGGAAGGGCATGGCAGGTCCCTGCTGCTGTGCTGGGCCAGGCTGGGCCGAGCGATCGCAGGACAATGTTGCCATCACCAACATGGGTCAGTGAGACACAAGTACAAAGCGCGCTCCGCTCTGCGACTTCTGACGGACCGCCAGTCTGCGGGGTCTGACCACTCAGTCCCCCACGCGCCAGACTCCGGTCGTCAAAGATATGCCAACAGCAACGAAATCGGTCTACTTATGTTGAGAGCGGTTACGTGGCAGCACACTGTTTTTGGAATTCCCGCAATTTTACCATAGTTTTTGATGGTAATTTCAAGACTATGGTTATTCCAATTTACCAGTGTTCTAAGTCGGGTAAGTTTTGACCAGATGGCCTAAATTACCATTATTTTTCAAGGTAAAAAGATAATTACCATTAAAAAATTCCTGGTAAAATTTTTACTATTAATGTTCGATTGTAATGACGATGCTTCAAAAGACAGTGCATCCATTAGAAAGATGAAAAGCATGAAACTATTCGACCAAAAATCGAACACTTTTTTTCAGTTTAAGAGTTTTGCACTAGACATAGCCGTCCACGCGACCACCCCTCAGACTTCCCCCCGCAGGCGAAGCAGAGAGACTCCACGCAGGCAATCCTCTTCCCGTCCCCTACCGATAAATTTTCGAGGGCCGCCGAAAACAGAAGAGGTCCGCTATTTTACGATTTAATTTTAAACGCAACTGTGTGAGGCTCGTCCCATTGCACCACCCCGCCCGCCCCACCCAACACATTCAGTACTGACCGTTCCAACATGGTCGGTCGGATGACTACTGTTATCGGCCTCGATCGGGTGAGCAAAAGCGAAATTTCGTTGTCACGCTATATCGTCCGATATTCGCTCCATTACAATATACACCAATGTGGTTGCTGACCCGTTACTTTCACTGTAAAAAATAATACCTGTTTTGGGGAGCCCTTCCCCAGAAACAGGGGTGAAGTAACACCAATTTCAAAATTTTTGGTGCTCGTTTGGAGAATTATGCAGAAATGCGTTTTAGAGTGTCCTGATCATTTTGGTATAGCGCTCAAAATGACCCCCAAAAATTCCAAAACTGGTGTTACTTCACCCCTGTTTCTGGGGAAGGGCTCCCCAAAACATGTATTATTTTAACAGTGTTCCATTAATAATTTTCGCAGGTTTTCATTGATTTCTATTAATTTTGTGCAAGTCATAAAAACAAGTTATAACTGACTTTATTTTGTAAAGAAACTGCGTCGGTTTCAATTCACATCTGAGACTAGTGCCCCGAGACACGAATAGAGGTGTATCAGTGGCGGCCGCAGGGTCGTGAGGTTGGGTGGGCACTCGCCCGCCTTCCAGGTGCAAAAGAGGCAGGGGAACATTTTGTTTCGAACAGGGTTGTTACAAGACCGTCATTTTCAAACTCCCTGAAGTTTCCCTTCGTTTCACCTAGGTACAACGGACACTAGACATTGACAACCGTCCGCGCCTTTGCAGGCTTGGCTAAGTGATGAGCGAAGCTGTCGCATGATTTTTATCCTCTTGAATGACTGGCGGGCGAAGAGAGGTGTTGAAAAATATCCGAAAGATGGAATTCGAACCGTCACTCTCCGGCGTCAGATTCGAGCACACTACCCACTCTGCCACAGAGAGCTGCGCACACCTCAGTGCATTCAAAGCTGCCGGTGGACCGACCTCAGAGTGGGCCCAGATCGATGTTGGGTGGGAGCCTACCCTTGCCCACCCGTGCGGGCGCCACCGAGGTGTATCCCTCGCGGCGCAGGACACGGAGGGTCACGACCTCGTAGTGATGGGCCCTCGTCGCGCGGTGACTGGACTGCCAGGGGACGAGAGGTGAAGTGGTACTGAATCAGTCTGCTGTCATGGGGCTTGACCTGACCTGCCGGTCTTATCGTCGCACTGCGGCCACATTAGGCCCGGTAGAGCCCCGGTGGCCCCGCCAGGGCCAAGGCAGGGCCCCACCAGGGGTGCCCTGATGACTCGTGAGCGCCTCGCACAGACTGCCCGGACCAGACGACTTCTTGGAGCGATACGATAGCCAGATTCCAACGCGTCCGGCGCGTAAAACAGAGAGGAGAGGCGGGGAGAGGGAGAGGAGAGGAGAGGAGAGGAGAGGAGAGGAGAGGAGAGGAGAGGAGAGGAGAGGAGAGGAGAGGAGGCTGAGAGCAGCGGGCTTATGGTCCATGGTCCAGAGATAAGTTCTCCCTTCCCTACGGTTGTTGGGAGAGGATGGACGCTATGCTGGGCTGCTAGGTGCGTTCAGAGAGGTACGCCACTCCGAAGGAAAGTGCACAGTGATCATATATGACAATACATACGAAGATACCGCGTCAGTTTCTATGATTAGTGAAAAATGAGTGACTAGCGATAAATAATGAGTTAAGTATGAAATAATCACTGAATATTATCGCATGATTATTGCAGGACGATAATCTATTACCACCGCGGGTGAACAGTAGTTATTAGGAGCGTCTGCAAACTAGAATAGCATTCTCGAAAAAATAGGTACAAACTATCCTTAGCGACATATTCTGAGACACTTACAAGTATTCACGTAAGTTTTAAAGTCTCTATCACCGTATCTTAGATTCTTGGGATGACTCTTTAAATGGAACATTTACGAATTACTCATTACGGTATCAATGGGATCATGTCTAATCCTGGATTGAATCAGAATTTGAAACGACAGCCTGGTTTTCCCCAACTCTGCGTCGTCTGCGGCGGGCCGCACCGCACCGCACCGCGTCTGTTGCTCCGAACGAGCAAGTCGCGGCATCTAGCGGACGGAGCGTGAACTTCGTGCGGGCGAGCTGCTTCCTGCCCTCCGGGCGCGTAAAGCGGCGTGCGTTCAAAACTCGGTGCTGCTGGTATCACCAGACATCCGTCTGCAGGATCCCGCCTGCTGCCTAACCAGAGGGAACCAGGCTGGGCAGCCTAACAGACCTCTATTCAGCAGTGCCAACGCTACATTGTAACAACGGGCCGGCCGGCCCTTTGTTTGTAGGTTATCGATTCATTGTAACGACGCGGTGGGTCCGAATGGAACAAACCAAGTCTGTCTATTTCGCCTGAGTTATCGCCGGCTTTCGTGGCGGCCCGGCAGCGCCGCAAAGCAAAACTGTGAGCGCACACGCACAAGACGGAAATGAGCGTGTGACAAATTCACCTCCATTTGTGCCCGCGGAGGGAAGCACTCTCCATGCCTTTATTTATTTTGTCCGGCCGGGGCAGGGGGGAGTAGGGGAAGGAGGCGGTGGATGGGGGGAGTGGCAGGGGAAGGGGAAGGGCACCGCACGCAGGATGGCTCACACATGTCAATACGCGCGTGTGAAACCCACATGCCCTCACATGTGTGTGGCCCGACGACACAAGAGCGACAGTGACGAAGAGAGAGAGAGAGCATAAGAAGAGAGGGGGCGGGGGGAGGGAGAGAGAAAAGGAGAGAGAGAAAAGGAGAGAGAGAGAGAGAGAGAGAGAGAGAGAGAGAGAGAGAGAGAGAGAGAGAGAGAGGAGAACAATAGTAGCGGAATGTATGCTGCGCCGTGTGCGTATATGTGCGTGTCATTACGCGTAAGTGTGTGGGAATTTGTATGATGGGTGGCTGGGATGGCGCGGCGGCACAGGACGACGTGCGGGGGAGGGAGGGGGGGGACGGGTAGAATCCAGCTCCCGCTCTAAGTTTCTCTCGAATACGGGGCGATTGAATCACGTGACACGGCAGCTCTCTCCATCAGACTCTCTATCCGGGAGCCGGGATGACCCTGGTCCCTCCACCGCCCAGGGCTTGTTAGGCTTACTCTATCCCAGCATCACAATCACACTTTCAAAACATTGAAATCATTTTAAAGAAAAAGTAAAAAATACAGTTCGAAATAGTTCGGGGCACTGTCGAAAACGCTTCTAGCGCTATGATAAAACAGTCTCGATAAAATGCTCTGCCTCTGAAAGTTTGATATGCGCCGTTGCTTTGAGCTGCATACGTTCAACTCAAAATAAAAAGAATTATAATGCTTTTGCAGGCAAAGCGCACGTTCTCTAAGGACAGTAAGATGAAGTGCCGGCAGTGCACACGCGAGAACTGTGAGCATGACGGACATTGATAAGGAAGCGGCGGGTCTCTGAGTGCACCTGCTGCTCTGCAGAGTTCTCGTTCGCCGAGCAGAATCTGACAGTAGTGGCCATTACTCTGGCGTCGTGTGGAGGGGCCGGGCCGCACAGGGGCCGGGTGGGCGCATCACAACGACTGCCCACTCGACGGCTCCATAAATATACCGCGTGATAATGCAAGAGCTTTCACACTAAACGCTGCACTCTTTCCGAATATTAAAACGGACACAGCTCGTATCAGATGGAAGTTCGAGGTAATGAATTGCCTCCGGGGCGGAGCCGCGCGCCATCACAGCGGCCGGCGGGCCGCGGGTGGCCAACCTGGGGGCAAATAAATGGCCCAGGTGCAGACCAAAACTGCAACATTCTAGCCCCCCATGCTGTGGCAGCCGGCATGGGACGGCCCACAACAAACTACATAACACGTTCTCTGTGCTTATTGTTTATTGCATCATGTTGATCAGAAACAAGTCCCAAGTTGTATGCTGATTTCTCGGAAATCCCTAACAGGTTGCTCAACATACCTCCGGAAGGTTACGACAAATTCACAGCTATATCACTCGCGTTTTTACGCCGAGCTATGTTGGCAGGCTCTCAAACCATCCTACGTATGGTGATCAACGCATTTCTGGGCGATGTCCAAAACATTAATACACTGCGACTGTATATTAATGTGGAGTAAAACTAATTTGGCTCGCAGCAACATAAATTTGTGAATTTGAACAATATTTAAGAAACAGAAAAGAAACGTACGCTACGAACCTCAACTTGAAATTAACTAAGACGTAAGCAAAGTAGTGCGTTGCGAAGTTTAAGGAGGTCCCTCAGTAACAAGGAAGATTAGGGATCATCCATAAAGGACGTCCGGGTATTTTTGGAATGTTCATGTTGCCTACCTTCTCCATGCAATTAGATAGGCGGTCCATTTTGGTCAGACGCGCCCTTCCCCCTAAAGACACGGATGAACTTTATGGATGGCCCCTTACTATAAACCATGAGCAGACCTCCCGCAGACGAAGTGCCCAAACCTGACAATCCACGACGCTCGCGCGGCGACCTCCCTCCCTGCATGCCTCCCTCCCTCGCCCTCCCTCCCTGCATGCCTCCCTCCCTCGCCCTCCCTCACCTGACTTCCGATGTATGCACGCCCTGCAGCACCATATGTGCGCAGCAACACCCGATGTCTGGCGTGCACACCCCGAGAGGAACAGGAACGATCGCGACGTGGATACCGTACCGCGGTATCAGGGACCACGATCACCCGGGTAATTGAAAAAGAAACCCACAGTGTCACACCGCCGTGCGCGGAGTAAACGCTGTGAATTGCCGGCGAGTGGAGTGGTAATTGAAATACACGCCACGCGATGGCCCGCCGCGCCTAGCCCCGCTCCGTCCCGCCCCGCCCCGCCCGGCCCCGCCCCACCCCGCCCCCGGATGCCGCGGATCGCCAGCGTCAGCAGCTGCCAGTCAGGTCACGGCAAGAAGAAACAAAAATTCGAAAAAATTATCATGACTTCAAGATAAAATAACTAACAATTTGTGAGATTTGTGGATATGTGGCCAATGCAATGGTTATCGGGTTTTACCTCCAAAAGTACTGACAGCAATTTTGAAAGTACTAAGTTGGCCGGACGAAATTATCATTAAAATATCAGGGTAAACTTGTCACAATGGTAAAAGTCGGGGCATGAGCTAAAAAAAGACAATTTTTAAAAAAATATAATCGAATTTCGATCAAAAAAATATAAACTTCATAATCCTGAGTTTTCTCAGCTTTCCTGAATCAACAGTTTTTGAAACGTAACTTTAATAAACTTCAAGCACTAACTTTTCTGCACAAAAAATAACCTAGTTCGAGCTCTGCAATGTGGACATCAGGGACGGGAATGGACCAAGTACGAGCGAAAACAGGTCCAGATCCGAAAGGGTCAGACCTTCGTCGAGTTTACGAGAAATTAATTTTGGCAACTAAGCTAACGTTGTCGATCTTTCCGGCCGTCGTCGCCGGTGTAAGCGGACCTGTGTTGTAAGACATGTGGTCACGCAAGTGGAAGTATTTCAACTGCTCAGCTACGCCACTGTCCGGTAAGCCAGCACCGCACCGGGCGGCCCTCACGCACTGCACGTCCGGAACGAATCGGGAGGCAGATCGCAGCAGCAGGTGTGAAGTTACAGGCACACCTGTGCCGTTCGCGAAGCAGCCGTTGTTGTTGTTATTATCGCCATAGAATTCACAGCGAGGCGTCGCCTTATTTCGTTAGAGAGGTAAATAGAGCGTCCGACTCAGATTCACGAAATTCTAAGTTCAAACTTTGCCTCCGTCTACTTTTTTTTCCTTGCTGTTATCACTGGCGTAACATTGCAACTCGCGCACGTTTCGGGACTGCCCATTGGCATGCCGCAGCACCGCAGCGAGGCTAGGATATCGTGATACGCGAGTCTCCCAGGCCTGGGTCTTGACCCCTGTCCAGCCCCAGCTCGCCTGTTTGCTCGTCGTTTCGGTCACTTTGTCATGACTTCGTGACTGCGCGGTGCGGCCCGGCCCGGCCCGGCCTCCTAATTTGAGGGTAATTCTGGGATGCTGAGGCTGTAACCAGCTCCCGGCCGGACAAGTGGGAGGCACTGCATTCCGAAGAAAACTACAGTTAACTTACTCTGAACATTTCAAAACGAAACGCAAAACAAACAAAAATTGCCGGGCGTAGGGACGTGAGCTGGTAAAAGTTCCTCCTCTTCAGTGGCGCTCCGACACAAGTGGAGGGCTTAAGTGATTCCCGCCCTTGTTCTCACGGGGCTGGCGCCACATCAAAGACACGTGCCGCCAACGCGTCGGGCCACGCCAGGAACAAACCAGCCCTCTTGAGCAGTGTCCCTCCCCTTCACCTACGCTCTGTGACACCGCCCCGCCCCGCCCCGCCCCACCCCACCCTTGTGAGCGGGGCGTGGCAGCAACCGCCTGTAGGGCTCTCGCCGCTTTTCACGGCCCCCTTGAGGACCAGCGGGCCAAGCCAAGGCCTGCTTTGTGACGACCTCCACACGACATACAGACATGCTACGGTGCGAAACGAAAATAATTTTACGGAGTCCGCTCCCAATTTCTTTCCCTCTCGGAAGTACAGTCGCGCACCTTCCTCTGCCTCTGATCAGATAGTTTCTGTTCACGAGCTGCTCAATGACAAACCGATTAGTGT
This sequence comes from Aptinothrips rufus, assembly GCA_902196195.1. Taxonomy (NCBI): domain Eukaryota; kingdom Metazoa; phylum Arthropoda; class Insecta; order Thysanoptera; family Thripidae; genus Aptinothrips; species Aptinothrips rufus. Next base: position 9,704 of record CABIKL010001724.1, read on the forward strand.
CCAAAACTCGTGCCGAAACGATCACATCACATGAAAACCGAAACGCAGAATCTAAGGCAAAGCAACCGATAAAACCAAGGGTGAAAAAACATTGTTTGAGGTCATTCTAAAATCTATTTTGAAAAATGGTCAGGAAGAGACGAAACGCTTTTTCGTATATGAAATGTTTCAGAATAACCTTAAAAAATAATGTTTTGTTCTGCTTTTGGGTTTCTTGGTTGCGTTGGGCCAGAATCTGCGTTTTGTGGTCCATTCTTGCGCATGTTTCCTTGCAGCGACTTTCCCTTTCGCGCGCGCGGCGAGCAGTCCTCCACTCTGAGGGGAAGGGGAGGAGCGACACGGGTGGGAGGCAGGGGTGGGCGATGTGATGACACCGTCGCGTCTGTTTACACCTGCACCTTTGTGCGCCCCGCGCCCGGCCACGCCCCGCCACGCCACGCCTCAAGACGCCCCAGCACGCCCCGCCCCCTCCCAACCCCTAATTAACATTACATGGACCCGGACCGGAGAGGGGCGGGGCGGGGCGGGATGCGACCGGTGGAGGCGTGGCGAGCGGCGTTGGAGACTTGAACGCCAGAGGCCCAGCATAGCACCAACTGAGGGACGCCTTGCCTGAGAAATACTCTGGACTAGCGCGCGTGCTCACGGACTTACGTATTAAAGTACATTTAAGAACATTTAAGCTCTAGAAAAAAGGAATACAATACATCAAGAGCAGCCCAGACTTAATCAACAAGAACACGGTTTTCTCCTTTTCTGGCCACCGAACGGTTGCTGTTGGGTATTCTTAATTAGGCGGTACTTAAAACGAGGAAAGAAAAAAAGCATTGCTCTGTCCACAATACTCCATGCCTCGTCAGGAGCGCTGGCTAATTACAAATGCTCTAGTAATTAGCACCACATTTTTTCTTCGAAAGAAAACGGCGATGGATCCGCAAACGCGAAGACTGGGTTAGCGAGGTTCAGTGTGTATCTGCACCTCTAAAACAGTCACTACAAAAGCAAAAATTTTACTTATCTTACCAGTCTTTCCACAAGCAAAAGACACGCCGGAATACGCGAGAGGAAATCGGTGAGATTGTCTGGCGATTCATCTTGCGGTGTTTCATAATGGAAACAGAACCTATCCTCAACTTTTTTCAACAGGTCAATGTTGCCTGTAGGACCACACAACTAACGCAATTGTAATTTTCTCCACCTGATTTGTTCAAATCGACCAAGACCAAGATACTATTTTCAAAAATCGAGACCGTGGGCTTTGTAGCGTAGTGGTTTGAGCGCTAACTCAGAAAACAACGTTTCGTCGTTCGATTTCCACATCCGCGATATTTTTCGTCTTCTTCTTACAGTCTCACCAACACAGTAATTCATGAGAGTGAAAACCATTCCCGAGTCCAGTCTACGCCCGTCACTCAGCCAAACGAACGAACGAGCTGTTCGGAGTGAACACTCCTTTGCACAGATGTTCGATACCCTGGCGTAACAAAGTATGTTGCGCAGTGCAGGTTCTGCTGTTGTGCACACACACACACACGAGGGGGCGGGCAGTTCAGGTGAGGCGAGACAACAAGCTTTGGTGACCGCGCTCCAGCGGGCTCCAGCGGGCTCCAGAGCTGTCAGAAATCAGAGCGGAGAGCTCGGCGGCCACCAGGGGGCAGCACCCACCGGGAGGGGAGAGCAGGTCGTCGAGTGTCTTGCCCGCCAGCACCAGGGCTCCAGCTCTGCTCCAGCAGGGCCCCGCCCCGCCCCGCCCCGCCTTGCCTCTCTCCCGGCTCAGCTCAGCGCGCTCCGCGAGCCACTCGAGGCGTTCCCCTTTCACCCCTCCCACCTCTCACGCCCCGCCCCGCCCCGCCCCGCCCCACCTCCGCCCCGCCCCATTCTCTTCCCACCAATGGCAGCGGTCCCTCAATTACTCAAGTATCCCTGTCCGCCTCCCCGCCCCGGCTCAACAACGGGCGGGCCGGGCTCAGCGTCAGCTCAGCGCTCTCTCTCTGTCTCACTCGCTCTACGTGCTGGTCGCATGGCTCCGTCTCACTCCACCTCGACCCGCCCGTTGTGTGAGGCTCGACAGGCGGGCGAGCACGCCCCTCTACTCCACTCGGCACGCCCTGACTGGCCTGCCCTGGCCATGACACTCGGAGTTCACGGTCAGCTAATTCTAGACGAGCCGGACGAGACGGATCAGCGAAAGTGCTGGAGTGCACGGGACAGAGACAGCTCGGAGCTCGGGCACTACGACGACCACGTCACCCACCTTGCCATGCCTTTTGATGGCAATTTCAAAACCATGGTCATTCCGAAATACTAACGGTTTTTGTCAGCTAATTTTTGACTAAGCGACCGAAATCACCATTATTATTTTTCATGGCGAAGACAACAGTCCTACCATAAAACTCTTATCTGAAAATACTGGTAAAACTTTTATCTAAAAAGACACGTAAGACTTTTAGCCGACAAGACTGGAAAAACTTTGAACTGAAAAGACTGGTAAAGCTTTGATCAGCAATTTTTTTTTCCAGGGCAGTGGCCGTTTTTCAAAATACATGTGTCGCCGTTCCTTAACAGTGCGCAGAAATGCAGTTATCTCCCTCGTACTTGCAATTTCGGTAACAGCTCACATTGCGTAGAGCACCAGGCATAAGACTTTCACGACGTGGTTTCAATGTGGCTTCGCGTGACTAACGCTGCAGCATGATTGCATGCACTTTCAATCATCTGGGAGCCAAGGTGCTTTTAAAATCGCAACCGAAACAGTGCAATTTTTACATACATTTTTTTGTCTTTTTATAACATGAAATGGAAATTATAAGCGTCGTCTGTGCAACACTAGTTACCACACATCTTGACGGTACGCTAGTCAAGTCGTTACATGCTAATGGTAATTGTTAATGACATCAAAACACGATGCACTGGAAGCTACTTTGCATTTTTACGCCACGCTAAACAGACCGCGTTCACAAAGTGCGATAACGTGGCATTTCGCTTCGAAATGACATGCTTTTGACATGAGTTAGTGGAATTTGCATAATGTAATTGACACTCCAGGAACTCCCCGAGACTGGTGAGCGAACGCTTTGCTAAATGGTGTGAAATTGCAGCGGAAACTGCCAAAGTAAGTCACGAAAAAATTTCAATTAGCTATCGAAGCTTACTAAGCTTCCCCGTATGGTAGGGTTTTGGTTGGTTTGTTCAGAGCTTTAGGACTCGTAGTTGTGGGGTAGCCTACCCTATTGTAGGTTGGCTAAACGGTCAAAGAAATCATAGTTTTAAGGCAAATGTGCAAACAACATTTCTTTCGTTTTAAACGACATGAACACGGTGGGCTTCAAAAAATTACGCCCTTGAGCCGTCACATTTTTGTCCTAAATCTTTCCTTAGTTTTGAATTAAATTTCAAAAGTTTTGAAAGCGGATGAAAACATTTTGCATGCCTCGCAGAGACTGCTCCGGCATGCGTCAGCTGCGTGCTGCTACTCATTTAGAGGCTTGCCCTAGGCCCTCGGCAAGGGCCCCTTGCGCAACGACTGCAGAGCCCTAAGCAGGTACCGGGTCTTGAAAGGGAGGGGAGGGGCAGGGGCCGTCCCGGCCGAGGGACAGCCAATCAGAGCGCGGACCAGTGTATCATCCAACCCAGCATTAGTCTCTAATTTCCGATTCTAATTTCGCCCGAGGGTCTGTGATGCCGGAGTGGAGTCGGCCGCACGACCGTGTTCCTTCTCTCTCGCACTCACTGCCCGCCGTGCAAGCTGCAACGTCTTTTGTCTCGCTTTGATATACGGGCTTGGGATGGGCAGGGACGGACGGACGGACGGACAGACGGACAAAGGCATCAGGCTTGGCTGTTTGGACTAAAACAAAAGAAGTCTCGCCTCCACTGCACTCATTTTTCGTGGCCAGGAAACACCGGTAGTCCAAGACATTTGTTATTGCTCCTGCTTCTTTTGCGCTGCTGTCTTTCATTACATCTGCGTTTTTCATGGCGCGCAATTGAAATCGCTCCCCCGCCCCGCCTCGCCCCGCCCCGCCCCGGTCCACCTGGCCTCCTGCAGAGAGGGACTTGACGGAGTTCACGCGGGGGGCGCGGCGCACAGTGGGCCGGACACAGTGTTGCAATAAATCCACCTCCCGCACGACTTACGAGGCCGCCCCTCCCGCCCTCCGCCCTGGTCATGGAGCAGGTACCGAGCGCTCCCTCCGCCGGAGGACTACAAATGACATCTCAGCCTGGGTGGGTAACTTACCACGGGCATCAGGCGAGCACCGGTACTGGTTCCACAGCGATCATTACGTCCGTTCGTGCGCCGCGGCCTGGGCCTGGAAAAGAGAGGCTTTGTTTACTTACAGGAAAAGTGTAATAAAACACCCAATGATTCTGGGTGTGTCCATAGGGCGGATGTCCTCACACGCCCCGCCCCGTGCCATGTTCTCACGGCGGCTCGGCCACCTTCATGGGAGGCGCGTTCCAGTGCATTACACGGCCGAGCTCGGCCGAGCTGATGAAGTGTCTCTAAGGGTCTGAGCCCCAGGAATACAGACGACCGCACCGCAGGGCGGGTACTTGTACTGTCCATGGGCGCGAAGGGCACGCCCTCGGGACATGAAGAGAATCCTCACTCGGACACTGTAAAAATTTTAGTCGTCATTTTGACGACAATTCCATGGCTAATTATTTTTACAACAGTGTCGTCATTGCAGC
>CABIKL010001725.1:0-14396 GCA_902196195.1 Aptinothrips rufus
CGATCTCAACATTCAACCAGATGAAAACATTTGCATTCAACCAGGAAAACCTGGCCGTCCAAAGAAAAGAAAATCCCCTCAAAAGAAGGTATACTGGTGTACACTTCTCAAACACACACGGCTCATCTCAACAAAATCTAGATGACTTTTATTTTTATTTTTTTATGAAGGAGATGAGAATGGGAGGCAAGGTTTTTGGTACAATCTCCTCACTTGATCTTGACAATTCGTTATATTTGTTTTTAGATTATTTTGTGTGTCTGCGTCTGAGTGTATTATCTTATTCTACCCCACTAACATGTGTGATTTTAATTTTAGTAAATCATAATTTTTTCAACTTAGAAAATCAATTCTGCCAGTGCGCAAAATGAGGAAGGAGAATCTTCAGAACCACCAGCAAAAGTACCACGCCGAAGCGGTGGTAGAAAGTATGTCCCAGCATGGCGTTCTGGACCTTATGCAATACTTATAACGCTCATTACTAATGAAACGAAACCCAACTACCCAGGTTTGTAGAAAATTCAATAGTTTCACAATGCTTTTATGAAATGATACATTTTTTATTCTTATTCTTAATTCTTATTTTAATCAAGCAGGATTCATGTCTAAAGCTGACTTGCAGCACGAAGCTCAACCTCTCTGTGATAAATCCTTCACTCGTGCGGACCCTGGTTCTCACTATACAGCCTGGTCGTCCATGTCTCAGCTAGTTAAAAAAGGGCTCGTTCACAGATATAGTAATCCTGCCAAGTATGTATTGAAAGTTCGAGATTGAATATATTACTCAGCCAGAGCACCTATATTTCCCTATATTGCTCAACCTTTCTTTAGGTTTCAACTTACTGAAGAGGGACGTGCTATGGCAAAACTTCTGCAAAACAACGCAATTGGAGAAGACAAAGATACATACTTACGTACAGCAGAAAGATCTACTAGTTTAAGTTCAGAACCAGAACAACCTTCTCCCGCTAAAATATCACCAGTGATACCAAAACCCAAGCCAAAGGCTGCTACTCAACCCAGTGCCACTGCCACTAGCAGTAGGGAATACAACTTGGTAAAGTAAATGCTGTTGATACTTCAAGCATACTGAAAAGAATGCTGTGTTCTATATTGTATGTTTTTCTGCTTTGCTAACTTTTTATTTTTGTCTTTATTTGTTAAAGACTTCATTGAAAGGTGCTGGTTCAACCTTTTCCATCAAACCATCAAGTATTTTAACACTATCTCCTGAAAGATCCGAGGCTAGCAATAGCTATACTACATCACCTGTGGTCCTTGAGAGAGGAACTTTTGATGTTCTACTTCTTGTTGATACTTGTGAGACCGCTGGGTGAGTACTTTGCAATTATTTTAATGATTGATAAAATTACAATTTTGATAACATTCCTTTCTCATCCTTCCCGGTTTTGCAGAGCATCCAAAAAGCGCTATGATCAAACACTTAGTGAACTAACACAAATGAAGGTGCCCTTTGAAGTTAGAAAACTTGAGGTTGGTGATTTCCTTTGGATTGCGCGAAGTAAGACATCAAAGGCTGAACTGATTTTACCGTACATTGTGGAAAGAAAACGCATGGACGATCTTGGGGCCAGTATCAAAGATAGACGCTTTAAAGAACAGAAGGTATGATTCCTAAACAAAGCTTTAAGGACGCAAATAAACATCTATCAAAATATAAATTTTTGGGTTTTATTCTGTTACTTGTTTTAAATGCTCAATTTGCTCTCTTACAGTTCCGTTTGAAGCAGAGTGGCATTCAAAATCTCATATATCTTGTGGAAAGTCATGGCACAGACCAGCACCTAGGCTTGGCTTTAAGCACATTGCAGCAGGCTGCAGTCAATACTCAAGTGGTGGAAGGTTTCATTGTAAAACATACTATTGATCATCGTCATTCTATGGCTTATCTTGCTTCTCTCACAAGGATACTTGGACGAGATTTTTTGGTGTGCATGTACTTAGTTATTCACAGTAGCAATTATTATGTTAGCTCTTCAGGAAGTCATTTAATTTTATTTCTTTTTTTTCCCACAGAACAAAACATTATTAGGGTGCCTGAAGAAGGACTTGGCAAGGTATACAATGTCAGATGACTACATAACATTAATGACTTTTGAGGAATTTAAGCATTCTTCAAAGAAGAACAGGGTGCGTTTTTTATGTACCTTACCTTAATAACCCCTATAATTCATGTAATAATATAATTTTTCGCTTTAATTGTTGTGTCGGAATTTTCAGAACTTTACAGTAAAGGAAATGTTCATTCGTCAACTGCTCCAGATGAAAAATTTGTCAGTAGAGAGAGCTCTTGCAATTGTAGGTCGCTATCCCACTCCTCAGGCTCTGACTCAAGCATACAGAATTGGAGGTGATGAAAACTTACTTGCTGATATACCTTGCGCAAGTAAAACAGGCAGTAGGACAGTAGGAGCTGTCGTAAGTAAGGCTGTATATCTGCTTTACAATAGTGTTAAATTGCATTGATCTGCATCTTTCCAATATCCTTTGATTCTGATTTGTTCAATCTCAACTTGATATATACTGTGTATTGTGAAATTATCTTCCTATATTTCAAACAAGTATTGTATGAAAGATTATTATTATTCGAAGTTTCATAATTTCAAGAGTAAGTTAATATTTGTTGCATGCCATAAAATTCCCACTTCAGTTTCATGTTTTCAGAAGTTTAGGTATTGCCCATCATTTCAAAGAATAAAAATTTGATCATAATTGCTTTTATTTCAATAAAGTTTTACAAACTGAAAATAGAACTTCTCTTTGTTATTTGAAAAAACCTTTCAAAGAGTGCACAGTCAAACAAGAATCACAATCATTTACGAAAATATTATACCCTTCTTATTCAATTCTCTTTTGCAAAAAGAAAAATACATATTTACATTACGGTTGACCACAAATCTCAAGTCAAAGAGACAGTTCAGATTCCTCAATGAATTTGCAACTGAAGTTGGAATGCTCCAGTCCCACTTTTACAAGGCCTACCCACACAAATTCTACTGGATGGAGAAAGAAGGGAGTCACTCCTGCCTAGCCATAGCGACTTCTTCAGGGATCCTACGGGTGCTTCAAATGACATCTTCTGAAGAGCAGATGGATTATTGTCTAATCCTATACGATTCATGGGAAGAAATGCACCACAAAAAGTCATGAAATCAGCTATCAACATGAGGTGTCTTGCATCTACAGTAATACCATACACCTTGAACACATCTTGAATTTCTTTCACTATCACTCTCACGGCTGCTTCAATGCCATAAATTTCAGCAATAGCGTGAATATCATTAGAATACAATTTGCTAAGATCAAGTAAGTCTGCATACTTGAACATTTCAATGATATTGAGACCATCAGTCTTCAGTACAAGACTGTCACGAGGATTATTGAGAAGAAAGGCTCTCTTCAGGCCATGCACCTGATTTATAGCTGAAAGCCTTGCTACTTCTTGCACAAGTACAGAAAGATTAATTTTTTTGCTTGGGATTGCTACACTTATGTTAATGACACACCATTCTTTTTTCTTCTTATCGTAATAAAATTCTTTAATGTGAGAAAACTTACTCACAATAGCTTCCTCTTCTCTGATAGTGATTGGATTATTTGCATCTTGAGCAATATCATTCTCAATATCTGAGTTTTCCACATCGGAGTTATCACTATAATTGGCAGCGTCTTGATGCTTCCTATGCTGTCTTGCTGCAGTAGCATCATCATCATCCCCTTGCGCCTCTTCATCAGAACTTTCATGCCCCTCCCCAGTGCCTGCCTTTGAGACCATCAAAGTCATATCCTCATTTTCAACATCATCATTATGATCTTTGGACTTCTGATCATTTTTTGCCTTTTCTGTCTTTCTAATCTGATCTTCGACAGAAGCAGTACTTGCAGAAGCTGAGATTAACTTCTTGATGTGAAATTCAAGGCTTGCAAGGAAGTATTTCTGAATGTGATTTAAAACTTGATCTGGAGTTGTTAAGTGCATTTGTCTATAATATTCATAAGGCAGAAACTGCATCTTCATCACATACTGATGTGCACGAACTGGGAACAGAACTAAGGATTCAGTTACTTGGACGTGTTCCAAGACATCGGCAACCGTAACTCTTGTGAGTTTACCCTTCAAAGTTTCTGCTTTTTTCTGAAGTCCAGATACATCTTTCCTGAAAGGAATTTCCATGGAGGGTGTGCTGATATTTTTGGATGCTGTCATCAGAATTTCTTTTAGACGTGGAATACCAAGAGTAACATTCATCTCACCACGACCAGCGAAATGAAACGTGTTCAAAGTCATCTGTGTAGAGGGCTCTCCCACCGACTGGGCAGCCAGCAGGCCAACAGGGTCACCAGGCGGCGCCAGGGAGCACATGGACTTCAGATATAACGTATCTTTCAACTTGGAATCTTCTATTGTTTTCCTCCCTTTTCTGTTTTTCAGATAACCATCAATCATTCCCTCCAGACGCTCAGTGACAACACCAAGGTGAGCATGAGCTGAATATGTTGATGATACAGGATCTGGGCATTTGTCATCCACTACATACTTCTGCATTTCCGGATCTGACTGAGGAGTTTCATGGTACAAATCAATCAATTGCTCCAAACCTTTCTTCCTTCCTGTTTTACTAGACAACTTCTTTAAATTGAAAGACCTTGTCATTACGGCTGAATAGTTGAGGAATGTACTTCTCCTTACATTGATATCATCACTGTATGCTTTCCTCCACTTTTTGACCTTTTTCTTCTGTTTAGACACTTCTGTTAAGGCTTCTTCTTCTCTCATTTTTAATAACAGCCTTTTATCATACAATACTTTGTGATTCTCTTCTAGAAAAGACATTTGCCCAGGCTTCAAGAATTGAACTTTAGATATATCCATACCATCTTCACCATATGCAAATTGGACAACACTGCCATCACTGTCACGAACAGTCATGTCATAATGTATGCTGAGTCCTTCTAAACTCTTAACCAGACATCTTTGAAGATAGCCACTACGACTAGTTTTCACAGCTGTATCAATCAAGCCCTCACGGCCAGCCATGCAATGGAAGAAAAATTCTTGTGGTTGAATTCCAGTCATAAAACGTCCATCTATGAAACCTCCTGCTCTGGGTTGTCTATCGTATGGTGCAAAACTTGGCAAGGCGCGTCCTGATATCATCAGAGGAGGACGCTTTCCCTCTAATTCAATTTGACCCAACAGTCCAGAAATTTGCATAGTGTTTACGGTGGAACCTTTCGCTCCAGACTGTACCATTAGCTGAAGGTTATTTTGTGGAAAAGTTTGTAGCAATCCCGCAGGAAGACATGTTTTGTTGATGCTATCAGTATATGGATTGAGTAGAGTCTTGAATTGGCTGTCAACCTCACCACGAAAATTTCTTTTTGGATTACAGTATGCTTCCTCCATTTTCTGGGTTAAAATGTCTGGAGGAGTGTCAGGAGGCAGGCCCAATGCAGCAGCGGCAGCAGAGTCACCCATTCGACGACACTCTTGAATAATCTCTGAACGATGTTTATCTGCCTTCTCCACCACCAAGATATCTTCAACACCAAGAGTGAATCCTTGCATCAGCTGAAGAAATGCCGTGAACAGTTTGGCAAGGGCACTCAGCAGTCGACTTGAACATTCTCCACCATAAAGTTCAAACATACAGTGAACAAGGCCATAAGGAGTGGCACCGTAATGAGTCTTATCCAAGACACCACTCAGCAGTTCTCCTTGTCTTATAATTACTTCAGCCTCTGACATGGTATTGGTATTGTCAAAGGGAGTCCCTCCGGCTTTCCAAGTGCGTGCCTTCTCTTTCTCCCACAGATTTGCTCTAATTTTAGCAGAGGCAGCTAAGTTGATTAAAGGTTTGCCACTGGGAATTGTGTTGATTATCACAGTTGAAATCACTTGCTTTCCAGACCACAGTGGCAAGGGCTTCAGAAGAGAAGGCAGGAGGAGTTTTATATTGCCGGGCATATCACCAATTGCCTGGTACACAAGTTGAGAATAATCTTCTCGAGAAAAGAACTTCCCTCGGATAGACAACCACACCCCAGACACCATATGATCCTGAATCAATCCACCTAAGGGTGTGCCATCTTTGGGTACAAGATATTGATGACAAACATTTACAAGGTTGTAAGCTTCACTCCTTGCATTCTCACTTTGAGGAAAATGAGCGTTCATTTCATCTCCATCAAAGTCAGCATTGTATGACTTACAGTTTGAGTAGTGCATACGAAGAGTTTTTTCTCCTTTCAAGATGCGTGCTTTGTGAGCCATTATACTAGGTCGATGAAGAGTAGGCTGCCGGTTAATCAAGAGAATATCTCCATTCACCAGATGACGATGCACTTTCTTCATCCCTGTGTTGAAAGTTTTGTTCTGATCACTAGGGGTAAGCAGTCTCTTTGCCACTGCCTCCCTCTGCAATGGGTCAAGTGCATTCAGCCTACTGATGTGTCCCTTTTCATCTTCTACCATTACAGCACCAGGATGAACAAGAGGACCATTTTTCACCAACTTCCGAAGTTCTGTAACATTCCAAGGTGTTACTGGAACAGGATAAGTCAATTTCAAGGCAAAGGCTTCAGGGAAGCCAATTTCATCAACATTCAAATTTGGATCAGGGGTAATGACTGAACGTGCAGCGAAATTGACACGCTTGCCCATCATATGCATCCTAATAACTCCCTCCTTCTTTTCCAACACTTGCTTTAATCCTTGTACACGTCCCGTCTTGGCACTTCCCTGTTCAGAGTCCAGCAAGCGATCAGCACTCATTTGCAATTCTTCCCAAGAGAAATGAAGCTTCTCAATAGGCGTCACTCCTTGAACACCCTGAACCAAGCGCTTGTTTTCTGGAGTAAGAAGGTTGCTGTTACCATCCTGAACTAACTGAATTACATTCCATAGAATCATAGCATCAGAAACTACTTTCTTATACATAGCTGTCTGGGGATGTTCACAAGCCTGGCCTCTGACATAGTTGACTGGACGCACGTTTGGTGGTGAGACAGGAACAACATCAAAGAAAAAGAGATCAGTGGGGTACTCTAGATCACGGTGCTTCAGAACAGGCAACACTTCTTGTATGAATTCTTTTTCATTCTTCCAAAGATTTCTTAGATGATCTCTAATTTCTTTAGGATTCAGAGACCGCATATGGGCCTTTCTGATACCAATTGAATCATCCAACCTTGATGTTGAAGAATTTGCAGCAAATGAGTCTTCCATATTGTTTGTCTCATCAGCTTGCTGATGCTTAGGAGCAACTTCAACCCTGACATTCAGTCTATCTCTGAACGATGTTATCTTCGTTAAACGGGCTTTACAGAACGAACATTTTTTCTCTGAAACATTGCATCGCAGGAGGTTAGCTAATGTCAAATTTCGCACAGCTTCCGCAGCTTTGTTATCATTTGTTGATGCATGTTGATTACTGCCCAATATAGCTTGAACATGAGACAGAACTTTTTCCTTATACATAGCTTCTTCAACATCTGCAGAGAGACCTTTTGTATCAGCAATGGCACAGGTTGATTCTATTTCCAAACATTCTGTAATGAATCCATCTTCTGCAAGTCGAAGTTGGCCAACGATTTGCCATTTATAGGAAGGAGGCAACTGAAGACGATAACAATGTAAGCATGTCAATCTCATAAAGACAGACACGGGCTTGTGGAATAAAGGATTTGTAACAGGAACAGGGAGTTCTATGTGACCAATGTGACCCGGACATCCATAAACGTTTTTCAAGCAGGTTTTGCAAGGGTCACTGCTGTCATTCAGTGGACCCATAGCTGAGTCGTAAAGTCCACCAGTCACAGGATGTCCCAGGGCGTTAAGAGTGAGGGGTGTAACTATCTTCACAGCACTTAACTTCCTGATTTCATCTGAACTGAACATGGAGAAGATGACTTTCTTCGGATCGTAGGTCCGCCTCGAGCCAACAGCGTTCGATGACAGCGCCATTTTGATATAGAATGATGTGAAGACAGTAATCTGCAAGAAACATTTCGTTTTCAGCGATATGAGCCATACTGCATGAATGTATATGGTAAGACCGAATGGTATGATATAATAAAGTAAATAGAGATAAATGGTAGCATTCGTACCTTGTATTAAAAAATTAAGTAGAGAATAATTCCGGATATCGTTTATTAACTGATTTGGAGGTCAATCACAAACACTTTCCACACCAACAAGTGATGTTTTCATTAGTGTAAAATCATAACATCTTCGCCACATGCCCAACGCACCCAGTGCACCAGACTTCGGGCGGAGATTGCTCTTCGAGGCAGAAGTCACCATTTCCTGTTCTCGGGCGTCGTACAGCCACGACCGCCACCTGCCCACACCTGCCTCCACAGAAACTGCACAGAAACTACATTCATGTTTTGCCAAACACCAGTTCTTTAACTTCCTTAAGATGTCATATTGAAAGAAGCCATCCGAAATTCACGACGAATAGAAATAGGTGATTGAAGTTACAGGAAGTTGTATCACGTTGAGTCACCTCGTCTCTGCCAAGTCTCTGCCCAACTCACTCTCACTTTTGGTCTAAATATTCTTGTGAATAACTCCATGACGACCATGACGTCCTCATAGTTCTATACAGGTTCCATAGTTGTCGCTTTTCGTTCAACTCGTATAGATCTGCTGGGATCATGAGTGAAAGAGACTTGCCGTTTCTATTTTGAATCTGTTGAACATATAGTAGGTAAAAGTGCGATGATAGAACGGTCATCAGCTTATGAAGTCATTAGTTAGTTTTTTGTTTTCTTTCGTAGAAAAGTTCTGATCAGCTGTTATGATGAGTAACTTTAAGCTTGTAGATCATGAGTACCTCTCACCTCAGGAGCTGGCCGGGTTTGAAAGCTACAAGGTAAGCTGGATTCAGCGCTACTTTCAACTTCAGTCTATTTTTTTGCCTTTTTATTTTCATACCTCCTTGCACTTTACTCGAGCAGATTGTTATGTATATTGCTGACTGGAGTTGGCTCAAGAGGTTACATTTCTGTTCTTATCAATATTTCGTCATATATTTTTGTTTAACTGTCTTAGTAGTCAGCATTGAATTAGCCTTCTTGTATTACTCATTTCCAGAATGATTGGAATAGAGTGACCTGTTTTTCTCAGTGGCCACAAGTCTGTTGAACGAGTGGACCGTAATGCACATCTTAGCTTTACCTGAATTTAGATCAACTTGGCAATAAACCGCCATTCTGTTTTCAGTTATTCTGAAAGATATTGATCTCATCATATCTATTATCATTCGAGTCCTAATTTTCAAAAAGTCTCTATCACTATGTCATGAAATGTGGTCATGTCGTCTTCCTGTGCATTCCCTCGAGTGAACTAAACTAATTGATGTCTTTTTGCGACGCATGTTAAAATGGTGTGGAACAAGACTTAATGTTTGGTAGATGAAACAGATGTTATATTTAAGGGAAACGACTCAGATTTTTTTTTCCTTTCTTGATATTTATCATCTATCTTTTTTTCATTCTGATTAGAATTTACCATGGCCACTCATTTTGTTTATTCAATGAACAATTTTTATTACATGGTTCTTTTCTATCTCAGAGTGATCTCTTCTCTCTCTCCTCTCTCCTATTCTTTTTTGTAGGCAAGCATCAGCTAGCGTCTGTTCGTGTTTGTACTACTAGTTTAACATAGGATGATCTTATCAGCACTTAAAGATTTCTAGAAGTCATCTATCTCAGACATCTCAGACAGCGCTCGTTGTGATCTGACTCTGTCATGTTGAGGCCTGCTTTACAACGGATGTGGGAGTTCATGTGCTGCTGACCCGGCTGGGGGAGGGGGGGAGGCTAGACCTGTGTGTGCCGCCTGGTCGGTAGGCAACCCTCGATGCTCTACTTCTTTCCTGGCGGCCTGCCTTCCTTGAAGACCCAAAGCCCGGAATAGCACGTTCACGCGAACGCTTGAATCGCGGCGCTTGTCGTGGTCAACGGCAGCGCCAGGAAAAGGCGCGAAGCTTCTCCGAGGCATGGTGCTTGCCGTCCAAACTTCGACCCGCCATGCCGCCGTGCCGCCATGCGTCTCTGACCTCCGTTATCTACCGCGCCGCGCCGCGCCGCGCCGCTTCAACGCACCCCGCGCCGCGCCGCGCGGGGCTCGACTCGGTGCAGCAACGCAATCAACGGATATTGAAAGGGAGAGAGGGGCTTATGGGAAACACTGCGGTGCGAGAGAGAGAGGGAGAGAGAGGGGGTCCAATGTTCGGAGCGTTCGAAGCAGCGCCTCTCTGTCCCTCCCTGGCCGAGGGAGGCACGCGGAGTGCGGAGCGGAATGGACGGCGTGAACTGTCACGCCACTCAGCCACATCGGGTGGGGTGGGGTGGGGTGGGGTGGCGTGTGGCGGCAGGGGGAAGGACCGGGGAAGGACCGATGCGATGGTGATCTCCGAACGCTGGGGGCGGGCTGGCTGGAGCTGGCTATTGGCGCTTAGCGCATCCGTGATCTTAACAGCAATCCTTTTATTAATATCTTCACCTGTATTAGCAGGTGCCATGCGTCGTTTTGTCAGTTCACCAGCCCAACAAGCACGTTCTTGACAAGGAATGCAGTTTTCAGCCCTGCCGTTGTAAAACCCCAATAAACCAACAAAACATTACTTTCTTTACTTTCCTACATTTCATTTCACACAGACTCTCCTTCCTTTGGGCCCTTTTACCTTCCCTTTTATTTGCCAGTGAGATTGGGTTTTCATCTTGTTCCCCCCTGCCATAGATTAAATCACTAATATCTTCTCTTTGTATTTTTGTCTCCCCTACAGTATAGTTCTATTGACAGTAGCCCAATCGGAAAATATATCACACATCCATTCTGGAATTTTGTAGTTAAGGTAGGATTTTCATCTGTTCTTATTTCAAATATTATGTCAATTTGGTGTTAGTTTATGTCATTCATGCTGCATTTTCTGTTTCAGTTTTGCCCAACATGGATTGCTCCAAATGTTCTCACATTTTCTGGCTTCCTGCTCACTGTTGTGAACTTTGTTATGTTTGCGTATTTTGATCCACATTTCCATGCATCCAGTATTGATGTTGATAAACAACTTTATCCTACAATACCTCGTTGGGTCTTCCTGCTAGCTGCTATTAACCTTTTTCTAGCTCATACATTAGGTATAAAAATACCGACTATATGAAAAATATAACATTCTCCAACTTGATTTTCAACAGAGTGCTATATGATTGGAATTTATTCTATATTACAGATGGCATTGATGGAAAGCAAGCTAGAAGAACTGGCACTAGTGGCCCATTGGGAGAACTGTTTGATCATGGCTTGGATTCATGGTCCTCAGCCTTCATTCCCATTTGCTTATACTCAGCTTTTGGGTGTTCTGATCTGACAACATTTCGAATGTTCTTCTGCCTGTGGAATGTGTTCTTCAATTTCTACACCTCTCACTGGGAAAAGTACAATACAGGGGTTCTCTTTTTACCCTGGGGCTATGATGGAGCAATGATTGTGAGTATACAGTTGCATCTGGATACAAAATTATTGTTTTCATTCTGTTTATTAACATTTATGATGCATTTATTATTTTCGGATATTTTGCTTTCGTAGGTGGTGATATTTTTATTGACGATCACTGGTGTGTTTGGCCATGAGTTGTGGTACTTCTCTTTATGGAATGGCTTCACAGCAAGTCATCTGTTTGAACTTCTCTTTTACTTTAGTGCATTAATAACAAATGTGCCTGTTGTATTGTGGAATATATACTTGTAAGAAATTTTCTTTCACTTACTTTTGATTTTACGCTTACATAATTTGACCATTGTAATAGTTCATAATGATATACTTTTCAACAGATCCTATCGGAACCGCACAGGACGAATGCGACCCATCCTTGAAGCTTTGCGGCCACTTTTCCCAGTTTCTACATTAATGGCAATATCTACTGTTTGGGTTATCTGGTCCCCTAACAATATTGTGTCGACAGATGCTCGAATTGTGTACTTACTAGTTGGCACTATATTTTCAAATATTTGTGTAAGTCTGTATTGATAGTTTTATTTTTTCCTCTAAGCATGGAGTAACTTAATTTCAATTAATTTCGTTATTTTTTGTTGTTGAAAAAACTTTTTTTTTTTTTTAACTCTGTTTATTTTTTCCAGTGCCGTTTGATTGTTGCTCAGATGAGTGACCAGCGTTGCAATGCATTCAACCTACTCCTCATTCCACTAAGTGCAGTGGTAGCTTGTTGTGTGTGGTTACTTCCTATTGGTCAATCCCTTATGGTTGAGGAGGGACTGCTCTATGTGCTTACCGCCTTTGCTATTTGTGCACATGCTCACTATGGAACTTGTGTGGTAACTTTTCTTTTTTATCGTTTTTGCTGTATTTTATTTGTGTTTGAATAGAAGTTAATTCAGTTTGTATTCTCTCTCAGGTGAGACAGATGTGTCGCCACTTCCGGATCAATTGCTTCCAGATCCGGCCGCATTCTGAATGACTATTAGCCGACAACATGTGTTAACTGGTTTTGATGAATCATCATAACCAGTTACATTCCAAGAGCAAACTGACAGGTAGAATGATTTTCCATCCTGAAATAAATGTCCTCACTAATTATATATTCATTCACATACTGTATCAATCTGGTATCACCTTGCACGAGGTGGTTATCATTAACTGCCACACATTAGTTTTTATTTGTAAGCTGTTGCGCTAAAGCTGTTTAATCTTATCTTCCTGATCATAATTTCCTTTTATTATTTTCTTTGCAGGAATTTTGGATTTCTCAACCAAAGAAAATTCTTGAATTCTTCTATAGATTAGTGACTTACCACTGCACAGTAACTCCTGTTATCCTAGAAATACTATACTTGTGTTTCAGATCTCATGGCAGGGGAACAGATAAGTAATGTTAGATTTTAGTCTTTGGTTTAATAGGTGTCTACCAATTTTGATTTAATGTTCTTTCAACTTTCACCTAAATATCTTTAACTTTCTTGCCAATTGCCAATTCAAAACTTTTTGAATTTATTTTCTTGATTTTTTTGCTGTGCCAACCTTATTTTTCCCAAAACAGAGTATCAATTTGTATTTTCAGCTGTTAAGACTTTTGCTAAAGGGAGTGCTTTTCCCTTGCTCGTTGGAAAATAGAAAGATAATGCATATCCTTCCAATCCATGTTATATTTCCCTTTCATACATGTTGACTTACCGAGCACTGTTGTTTTGCAGATATTCATAACATTTCTATTGAATTGAAATGCTCTTTTTTACATACAACTGTATTCCATCATTATATACTGCTTTACTTTTCTATTTCCCATTTGTCTTATTCTTATCAGTACATGAAGTCTCTAAGCCAAATTTATTTCCTAATTTCCCCTTAGATATCAACACCTGCACATAAGTACTGCATTCATGGAACTGAGATGTGTTCACTTATAAATGAGTAAGCTTTTATCACTATACGCTGAAACTATTCAAAAAGTCAACGTTCTTGATGTCAATCAAGGATCTAGAAATCTTAGTCCTTGTACTTACTACAAAGATTAGTCTATTTTCATTTTAAAATTGCGTCTGTGTGGCTGTAAAGTACGGTGCTACACTGAAGTATGTACTTATTTAACTCATTGAACTTGGTTTAAGCTAAATCAAGAATTTATTGTTTCCAAAGTTTTCTGAAGTTTTGTACTGATGGATGTGAACAAAATGTCATCATGTCTGCTTTTCCGAGAAAATTTTCTTTGCTCTTCCCAATGTTGGAGCTTTAAAGGGATCCATGTTTCTTTCATGTTGTAATTTGGGTTTCATTAGGTCGGCTAAACTTATGATTTATGGTAATTTCTCATTTTTCATAGTATTAGCTTGTTTCCAAAACTATCAACTGATCTTTTTTTCTTAAAACTGTTTTGCAGAATTTTTCTGGACTGTTGTTCTAATATTTTGACCATGCCTGTGAATTGTGATAACCAGGGGGCAAAATGATTAAAATTTAGTTAAACTGTAGAGCATTATGATCACATTTTTGTGAATTTTGAGGATTTGCAGATATTGCTGATAGGCGGACTGCCGATTGTGTGTGTCAGGTTGACTTCAATAGGGTAATACTGTGTTAAAGAAACGTATCTCGTTTTTATTGTGACACAGCGAATTAGCTCAGGCTTGAGTGATTTGATTTCTTTTTATTATTTAATCTAAAATATGGGATTTTGTCTAGTCTCAAAAATGTCTTGCCTTGATGGTGTAAGTAAACCCCTACTTTTTGTGTACCTTGAAAGTAAGAGTTGCATGAATTGCTGTAAAAGATTTCTTTTCTTTTTTTTTTTTTTTTTTTTTTTTTTTTTTTTTTTTTTTTTTTTTTTTTTTTTTTTTTTTTTTTTTTTTTTTTT
>CABIKL010001726.1:0-14385 GCA_902196195.1 Aptinothrips rufus
GGGGAGATGGGGTGGGAGAGGAGAGGAGAGGGGGGCAGGGGAAGCGGTCGAACTTCAAGAGTTGGTAGGCCTGATCGGTCGAGCGTTCCCAGCAGCTGGGGGTCCATTGTCTCCCATGGAGCAGGCCTGGACTGGGAGGCGGGGAAGCAGAGGATTATTTTAAATTGGTTAAATTAGGTTAGGCTGATCGATTCAAGGCCGCCAGTTCCATCGCCTCGCTTGGGGTTGGTGAATGACTGTCGACGTATCCATCGAATGTACACCCCTTGTCGGAAGGTCGTCGTAATTGGTTGGCGACGACAGCAGCAATGAAGTGCTTTCGGTGGTGTGGGGGTGGGGATGGGGCCAGGGCCAGGGAGTTCCCCTGGGAATAATCCTCCCCACGGGGTTCCGGCGTGCCGTGTGGGGTCCAGTGGGTCCAGTGGGTCCACTTGGGTCCGGCGCTGTCTGCTCCTCCCGGGTGATGCTGAGTCAATTCAGATAGGTTTCTTTCATGGGCCCCGCGCACGCAAGATCTGAAAGCAGAGGACGGACTTCCACTCCGCGCCAAGTGAAAAGCGGTACCAATCCTCGAGTTTTACACGCTCGCTAGCGCTCACTAGTCTCTGGCGACAGCAACATTTCATTCCTTTGATCAGAGCGCGTCTAGGAGAGTCTAGCGGAGAATGAGAGACAGCTCACTACGAGTTCAAAAGTGGGAGGCAGATGCAGGTAACAGTCGGACCGGCAGACAAACAGACAGACAGACATCCAAACGGAGAGAAGTGCATGGAAGCATGGAGCCTGGAGAGAAAATTAAATAAAGGGTAACAAATCAAAGTACTCGGCATGAAAGAAGCCGCCAACCTGTTTCGAATTATCATAAAATCGAGTTTCCAAACAAGCAAGAAATTAGTCTGATGAGTAAAACAAACATTCACTGTCGAGTGTTCCACTCGTAGCGCAAGGGGGTGCTTGTCATTCTCGTCACTGACCTCATCCTGCGAGTTGCTGCCTGGTGCGGAAACAGGTCTTCACATTCATTAGATCACCGTCAGCAAAAGGGCTTATCTTTTAGATTTGCAATTCTCGTCTTTTCGAATCCGGCGCCAGGTGAAACCGGCGCCGAAAGGGGCGCGGACTCGGAAACGAGACCCCTAAATCATCAACTCACCGCGAGCGGTCTCGTACATGTGAGCCCAGACCCCCGCCCCGCCCCGCCCCGCCCCGCCCCGCCCCGCCCCGCCCCGCGCCAATCCCTTCTCTTTGTCTATCTCCGCGTGACAGAGCCGGGAATTAATTTAATTAAAAGATTTATTAAGCCAGTCGGTAAATGAACGATGTGTCTGTCTGACGGTCGACAGCTGAGCGGCACTGGTTTGAGGCGGAGCGGGCGGGGAGGGGAGGGGAGAGGGGAGGGGCGTCATATCGATGATTAATTAGAGGGAATCTCCGCTCCGTTTGGTCGCCACTCGGCACTCGCCGAGGCGAGGCGAGGCGAGGCGCCCCGGGTAACAAGCTGTCGCTGGCAGCACTCGTTTACGTGCGGGGCGGGGCGGGGCGGGCGGGGCGGGCGAGGAGATCAATACCAGCGCACACTCTGCTCGATAGGCCTATTCGGCACCAGTTAGGCATATCGATTCAACGTTGAAATCGGAATACTGATTATTTGCAAAATATGCCGTCTATTGGACATCGAAATGTTGGTCAATTTCGATCATCGCGACGACTTTTCGACCATTTATATTCCTCACTGTAGATCTCACTCTTCCGTGATAGATAAAACTTTGAACATTGCACATCCTGATCAATATATTCGATAACGTTGTCACCTTTCTACAAAGAGCAACCAAACATTTTGCTCCATTAGCAAGATTTGGTTGGGACGATAAATCTCAGTGGGCATGCTATCCGGATGACTGCCTCAAGTCTTACGTTGCTGCTACTGCGCAGGCGCAGCCAGCTCCCGGGCGTTGCTGCGGGGAGACTGTAACCTAGGTCAGTGCTCTGCGTCGGGTCAGGTCAGCAGCAGGGCTGCTCTCTGCTCTGCCTAGTTAGTAGCTCACAGTCTTACAGTCTTATCGGACTGCAGTTCTCACCCCCGCCCCCGCCCACCCCCCTCGAACCGCTCGCCCCTTTGTATATCCTTCATTTGAATTAAGCGCGCGCAGGTAATTGGCAGCATTGCATGCGGCTCCTCAATAAAACTGAGCAGCACGGGTTTCCAGGCGCGGTACAGGCGTTCCGTTGCGTGCTGCCGCCGGCGTGGCGCGGCGTGGCGCTGCTCCATGGGCAGCCAGGGCCATGGCTGAAAAAACGCAACGGTTTGAGCAGCTTTGAAAGACAGGAGCTTCGATCAATGAGTCAAGCTGGAGAGACAAAGACAGGCGTACGCCATGAGCAGACAGTGTCCTCCACCACGAGCTGAGCCTCGCCCCGCCACGCCCCGCCACGCCCCGCCACGCCCCGCCACGCCCCGCCACGCCCCGCCACGCCCCACCAGGCCCCAACAGAACGCTCCACAAGACGTATGCTCCGCCCGTTGTTCGCTCCCGCCCAGAGCGTACCCCTTCTCCTCCGCCATGTGAGTTGTGGCAAACAGCCACCGGATGGCGCCACAGGCAGAGATACCCGGCACGAGACACTTCCAACTCCAGTGTATTGC
Source organism: Aptinothrips rufus (assembly GCA_902196195.1). Classification (NCBI taxonomy): domain Eukaryota; kingdom Metazoa; phylum Arthropoda; class Insecta; order Thysanoptera; family Thripidae; genus Aptinothrips; species Aptinothrips rufus. The sequence continues at coordinate 2,645 of CABIKL010001726.1, forward strand.
TCCTCTGTTCTGCAAGACTGCATACCTAGAGCTATGCAAACACTGAATTTTTGTTAGAGTATTCTCTAAGTGACGGACCTGGAATGTCGGAAAATATCGGTGAAGAAGTGGATACATTTTATAAATTGAATAACTTTGTCTTCCTTCTGCCTGTTCGGAACGCAGCAATAAGCAGTTCATCAGACGCGTTATGCCCTTCTGCAAGAGAAATGGCACAGCGGTAATAACGAAGGAAGAAAGATAGTCTCTGGGAGAGGGGGGCGCGGAGGGGCTCGGAGGGGGTCGGAGGGAGCTCTGAGGGCCCCAGGGGGTCCGAGCCGGGCCGCGCCGGGCCGCGAAGTAACGTGGCTGACCAATTCGTAATTAATTCACTGTGTTGTTTGAGTAGGATGCTAAAGGTGCCGACAAAACACTCGGTTCACGACTCCACTCCGACCACCAGATCCTCTCTCTCTCTCTCTCTCTCTCTCTCTCTCCCTCTCTCTCTCTCTCTCTCTCTCTCTCTCTCTCTCTCTCTCTCTCTCTCTCTCTCTCTCCCCCCCCCCCCTCAACATTTGTTCGCTGAACAAAATTTCCTGCTGCTGTGCGCTGTGCGTAACCTAACCTAACCTAACCTAACTTACCCGAGTGGCTTCACGGAAGATGGTGGGGGTCAGCAAGAGATCCGGCTCCATATTTTGCATCGGGATGGCTGCACGAGATGCTCATGCTAATTAACTGCGCAAACAAATTAAAGTAATGTATCGCTTGCTCCGTGCAGCTTACTTCAAAATAAGCGAACTGCAAATAATTAAAAATAAGTCTATGAGCAGGGCGTAGGGCTGGGGCTGCACCAATGCTAATAATATGCGAAGTATTTCAGACGGTGCACAGCTCGTAGGGAAAGGGAGGGGCAGCCATTTGTTAAAGAAGCGCAGTAAATGTCTCTGGCTAAAGGTCCCGGTCACGGGCCTCACAACCCATTACTTGTCAGTCCATTATTTTTTGACCATGCAAATGAGTCCTTCGGCTGGCCGCTCCCTCAAGCAGTAGTGTGCCGCTTGCTTCTGCTGTTGAGAAGTGTGCTAGGGGGCGGGCTCCCGAGTACCCAGACAGCACGGCACGGCATGTTTACCAAAAGGAAACAGTTCTTCTCTGCACGCGCTCGTTTCGACGAAAGCAGTTTACAAAGTAGGATCAGAAACAAAGTGGAGAGTTAATAAGTCCACCGTAGGGATAGAGTACCCACCGCTCCTTTTCCTCTCGGCTCTCGGCTGGACTGCAAGACCAGTAGTAGCGGTGGGGGCGGTCCGAACGCACGGCGCCACTCCTCTGCGGACACAAAATAACAATTTCAAATTCAACGTCCGCTGATTTATCCCTCGACATGAACGCACACGAAACTCCCTTCAAACCGCTGCCGTAACAAGGCTCTAAAACGTCACATGAGCCGTAAATGTACGCGGCCCGGCCCCGGCGCCCGCCTCCCGGCCCGGCTCTGTATCGCCAGTCTGTTCGTCTCAGGTCAGCAGCGCAGTAAGTCTCGCAGGAAATTGAACGTCCCTTCCCCCCCAAAACGCCGTGCCCAACGATAGTCCTTTGTTTGATTTAACGATATTTGCCCTGCCAAGCGTATAACTTCATTAAGGGTCGGGCCAGCCGTCAGGTAGAGGGCGCAGGCCAGCGCAGGCCGGGCCCGACCCGCCGCACCTCTCAAACAGATAAATATGTTGCGCTCCTAATTGATTGTTTTAATTGGATAGTATTCCGCACCGATAATTCGATGGATTTATACAAGGCCTCGATCTTGAAGAAGTTGTTTCCCGCCGGTGGGCGCGTTCTATAAATTCGAGGAATATTGTTTCCAATTAGTGGTGGGACGACGGCCGGCCGGGCTGACAGCTCTGGGGCGCGTGGGCGGGGGTGGGGGTGCGGGGCGGGGCGGAACCTCTCCTACATCCCACTTTTGGTCAGTGTGAAATCGAATGACTCTGCCCTGCATGTACTAAACCCTGTTCAAGCAGGGAAGCTTGCCGCTAGCGCCAGGCCACGCCACGCTACTCCACGCCACGCCACGCCACGCCACGCCACGCCTAGCTGCATGCTGCATGTAGCCCCATTTTGATGTTTTAACGAGCGAGTCGCATGCCTGCTGCATTGTAGCCTGACACGTTTACTGCAAAGCATACTGGCTTGCAACCTTCTATCACACATGGCCAGCACCGGGAGCGGCTCCCACAGTTGACACTCACTACCTCCACGACGAATAGGAGGGCACCGTTCACCAAATAAAGTACTCACCCTCCACGAACTCCCTCCAATGACGGCTTGCCGGCGGGGCTTGTGTAACGCTTAGACGCAATTCCTTCGAATTTAAGGAAATGAAAGCTTCGAGGCAATATCACTCGGCTCCTTCGCGCCCATTAGAGAACGAGTCTGGATTCGCCTTCCCAATCCAAGTAGGGCTGCTAATGAAGCCATAAATCAGACACATCCTCGGCTATTCCTCGGCTCGTTGTTTTCATACTGCCGCCTTATAACCTGGCTGCTCCAGGCTGCCCCGGGCACCGCGCTCCTACAGCCTCAGCGGCGGCGGACAGTCGGGCCGAGCCGAGCCGAGCCGAGCCGAGCCGAGCCGAGCCGAGCCGAGCCGAGCCGAGCCGAGCCGAGCCGGGTCGAGCCGGACCGAGCGCGCCAGTCCATCTTTCATTCGATTTATGTCATTCCCGTGCTTTGTGTGCCGACGTATCGACGACTGCCCGCGAGCGTCGTCACGCTCAAAGTCGACCACTTTCATTTTCATTCGATTCCCTCAACACTCCTGGACTCATTAAGGTCATAATTATCTCAAAACGTGCGTGCCGCCCTGGCCGGCTGTGTGGTTGTGGGCAGGTGCAGTGCGGCACTGGGCTGAGGGAGTATCGCGGGGCTGGACCGCCCAGCATGCACAGGCGAGGGGGATGGCAGCCTGAAGTTCTCTATACTCTTCACTCATTACTCTTTATTCCTTATCTTTACTCTGCGCTGTTTGCTCTTTTCTATTTACTCTTCACTGTATTGATTTCCCCGTGATCTTCCCTTGCTCCGAAACCCCTCTCGCCAACAATAGCGCCTGCAAAACGATCGGTTGGCCACACGCCACAACGCCATGTTTTGCACATCAGGACAACCAGCAGCATAGCAAGTCTTCTATTTGTTCGCAAGAATTAAAAACACGAAAAATAGCATTTTATAATTTTATCCGATTTTATCATAAAAATACATGGTCAAATGTACAGTGCGGGGTTAGTCCGCATCTCGCAGTGCAGCTGCAGCGGATGCTGATCACTGCCAGGGATGTATCGTCCTGTTCAACAGAACATCCCCCTAAAGCAAGAAATGAGGAGAAACTGAATAAACATACCAAAGAATGAGTATGAGAATTCTAGGTTGCGGATGTATGCCTGAAGCCTTCTTGCTCGGCATCTTAGAAGCTGCACTACCCATGTTTCTCATACTCATTCTTTAGTTCTTATTCAGTTTCTTCTCTTTTCTTGCTTTAGCGGAATGGTGGATTCAAACATCTCTGAACACCGAGCGCCCGCGAAGTAGGGGATCGGCAACCCGCTGCACGGGCGTGCGTTGCAGCCTGTGCCGGCCGCCGTGCCTCCCCGAGTCGGCTGTGCAGTCCACTCGCTTCTAGCAAGGGGGCGGCACCAAAGGCGGCTCCGAAGTTTTGTTCTACTCTATTTTATTTCGATTTGATTCGCCGTAAAGGGGCTGTCCATAAATCAAGAAAGTCTCCTAGGGGAGGGAGGGGGTCCATACGTATCTTACGGTCCCATACCAAAAGCAAGGTGAGGTTCGTCTTGCGAGGGGGTGGGAGGGGGTCAAAAAGGGCCCAATTTTGTCTTACGTAATTTATGGACGAACCCTAAAGGGACTGACTCATGTGGAGACAACAAGTGCGAGAGAGATAAGAGATGAGTCTCCCCGCTGCTCTACGCGATGGTCAGCAGACAGGGCCCTGCCCTGGCTGGGTGTGACCTCCAGCGGGCACAAATTCAATTTGAACCGACTGCTCCGGGTCTAATCATCTGCTGATGAACGCTGTTAAATTTATATCATTTAATTATACACGGCGCTGCAATGCCCGCTCCAACTTAAAAATAATTCGATTAAAATGAAAAGTGCGCTCGCTCGCCGCGACGCAGTGATCTCCCCCCCCCCCCCTCTGCTCCACTGTAAAATGAATGGAGCCTTCCCACGCATCTTATACAGACGTGTTTAAAAATGCATAATTGTAATCGGGTACCCGGAGCTTTATTATCCTAACGCTACTGGGCGCTGGCGCTCCCGAACGTTGGTTTAATTAAATCTGTCCTACCAGTGTGAGTGTCCGTGACAGCTGTGTGGCTACCGCTCTCGGGCGGACAGGACACGAGGTCTAGAGAGGCTAAAAAGGAGAGAGCTGCTGTCAACTGACGCCGTATGCCGGCACAAAGCCAATAAGAGTACTCTGCGCCACGTGGCAGTGACGACTCTCCCCTTGTCGAGACTCTCATGAGCTCATTGAGTGGAAACAGAATGGAGTGGCCAAATGGAATAATTGGCGAGCTTCGCCAACCTAATATTCCTCGCGTATTTCCATATTTAATCGCATTTTGAATTCAGCGTTAATCGGTTTATACCTGCCAGTAAGTGGAGAGGCTCCCAGCGATCCAGAACGCGACGTGAAGACAGACGCGCAACACTCGCTCAGTCCCCTGCTGACCAGAGACGGGAAACTGGTGCCCGATAGCGCTTTCTGTCTCTGTCGCACTCACTGAACTCTTACGGAGGGAGGAAGAGAGACAGATACAAAGCCCGATCAGAGCCCACCACTTTCCCGTCTCTACTGCTGACACTCTGACAGTGTTAACTGTCGAATTGGGTGCGATAATAGAGTTACTTCGCTCCGAATGTGCTGCTGATGATTGGTAAATTTCGCGTAGTACAATAATATTAATGGCCTATTGCTGCTCAAAATGGATTATCAACAAACAAACAAACAAACAAACAGAAACGTAGGTGATATGGTCACAGGGCCCACCGGACATCACAAGGACATTTTTTCTAGATATCGCTGAGGAATCAGCAGTCTCATGACGCTGTTGATTGAACTTGTTGGAAGCAATCGAACCAACCGGACCCAGTTCGAGCTAGTATCCGTGGCAGTGATGAAGCCATATCCACTGCCGAACCAGGTCTTATCTGTAATTGACTCTACGGCGGGTGCGCGGGCCAAGGCCACACAGATCTTAGCGCCTCGTAAAGGGCCGCACCGGGCCGTGCCGAGCCGTGCCGGGCCGGGCCGTGCCGAGCCGCGCTCGCTGAGGCGGAACGTGAAGTTGCATGTCGCGGGGCTGTTACTCCTGCAGCCAGGCTGCCATAGGAGCCGGCCCAGATGAGGAGAAGAAACTGTTTTATTAAAACAATGTTCGTCTTGGTGGGTGTACAAGGCGTTTATCGAATTGACAGCAGGGACAGAAAGTCTTCTACTCAGTCCACACATAGAAAACTGTAAAATGGACGCAGGGATTACCCATAGAACTAGTTCAAGTTCATAAGTAGACGTCTCAGTCTTAATGCGCTGGGTCGAATGTTAATATTGTTTAAATGAGTTTTGCATTGGACGCGACACAAAACATGGAAGTCCAGTCATTTTCTAGGTGCGGGTCCAATAAGGGTGAGAACGAGAATGAGTCGATCTAATTACGCAACATGCACTTGAGAGCAATGCGTTTATAATTCAGTGCCGAGCCGAACGCGATATAGACGGACACCTGTCATTACGCTGACCGCCCCAATAACACGCGGACACGATTCTAATTGACACGAGACATGCCTCTATATTATCCCGTTAATAAACTCCCCAGCCAGAGGCCACGCAAAAGAAAAGAGACACGGAGAGAAAAGGGAAAGAAAGAGAGAGAGAGAGAGAGAGAGAGAGAGAGAGAGAGAGAGAGAGAGAGAGAGAGAGAATATAAGCCAAGTGTGATCCTAATTGAGCGCCAGGCATTCTCTGCTTCGGTATGACCTGAGCTCCGGCCAATGAGGACCAGAGTAGTCACGTGACTGAGGCGTCTCTCTAGGCGGGGCTAGAGCGAGCGGGGAGATGCTGCGGAGCACGCTGCCAGCCAGTCCTGGCTCAGCCACGGCTCATCCCACGCGTGTATTAATAATAATTAAAAAGTCAGACTCACTTCCGAGGTGGGCTTGAAATGCTGAACGTCACTCTTGTACTAAGTATAGTCGGTGGTCCGCGGCGGGGCGGGGCGGGGCGGGGCGGCGGTCGGGGCAGAAGCCAGGCAGGACCACCTGCAACGCGTCTCTGCTAGTATAATAATAGGTGGTCCCATTACCACCATCGCGCCGGACGACGAGTCTATTACAATCAGCATATTGCTACCGGATCAAGTCGGGGCTCTCCAAGATTTCACCTGATTTTACTTGCGGCAGAGGCCCATCCGTCCTCTTAACGTACTGATGAAATCGTGTGCGGGTGTATCTCTGTGGCACACATCTAATCCACTCCAAGTATTAACATTATTACGTCTATCGTTAGTTCACGGTGAAGTAATCGTTTGTTCACGGTGAATTTATCGTTTGTACACGGTGAAGTTATCGTTTGTTCACGGTGAATTTATCATTTGTTTACGGTGAAGTTATCGTTTGTTCACGGTGAATTTACCGTTTGTTCACGGTGAAGTTATCGTTTGTTCACGAAATATCTTATCGTTAGTTCACGGTGAATTTATCGTTAGTTATGTTAGGTTAGGTAAGATTAAATTAAGGTTAGGGTAGGTTACGCTAGGAAGATAAAGTTTAGGATAGTTTAGTTTAGGTTCAAGTCGCCTCGATACACCGGGTCCCGTCCGATCACGACCGGAAAGACAGGAGAGGTTAGGGTAAAATGTTTTGATTTGCTTTCACATCATATTTGCTCCTGAGGGATGTGCGATCGCGTGGTGGCTCTACTACCGCAGCTCGCCCGGTAGATCCGAGTCACCGCCGAGACGAGTAAATCCTCCGCTCCTAGCTGAAGGTCGTTGTTACAAACTCTTACTTTTCGAGACCGCAAAGGTCGGCGCAGACCGTAATGAGTGTGCCCGCCGTCTGCAGCCACATCCTAATCCCCCCCCCCCCTTCTCCCCTCCGCCAGGGAGTCCCGCTCACGAGGAAGGAACGACGAATGTATAGCAAGGCTAGAAGCGGGTCAGCCCAGTCGTCAGTTGCCAAAATTAATTAAACAGGGAAGGATTCACAAGGTTACCAGCTAATATTTTCTTCTTTAGATTGCAGAAACAGAAACAGTATAACTTAGCTGCCCGACCATACACCCTGCAGGGAGACCGTTCAGCTGATTGCCTACTCACCAGGCAGCAAGCGCTCTGCGGGGAAGGAGGGCCGGGGGGGAGGGGGGGGGGGCCGTACACACTTGCAGTCCTCCAGTAAGGTTATAATCAAATTTTGAATGACGCCATCAGCTTCGCGGAACAAACAGTAATTACAGTAACCGAAGCCACCCGCCGCGGAGGAGTCGTGACTGACAATACAGAAATTCACGCCGTTGTCGCTGCGATGTAATTGACGAACCCGAATGTGAATTGGCGGTTGTTGGCCGGAAGCGTGTTGCCAACATTGAAACATCACAAGCGCGCGCGCGCGTGGAAGAGATAAGCGCTGGCTAATCTTGGATCCAGTTGATAGAGTTCGAGAAGTTGAGGTGGGTATACTGTATAACAAAAACAGTGCAGCTCTCAGAATACGTCTGTACTGCAGTTTGCGTAGACTCTGAACTCATCAAAAATCGCTGAGTAAATTAAACATTTAATGTCAGGTACAACACTTCAGATTAGAGCGGTGGAGCACGATTATAATCATGCGAGGCCAATTTTCAGACCTCTCACTATTTTAGGAATTTTTGGGGGGTAATTTTGAGAGTTATACCAAAATGACCTGGACACTCTTAAATGCATTCCTCAAAATAAGTTACAAAAATTCCGAAACTGGTGTTACTTCACCTCAAATTCTCGAGAAAGACTTCCCAAAACTCAAATATTTTTTTTTAAATTCTATGCTTTGTTTTGATGGTTATATTCTGGGATGTTATGACTCAAGACGGATTGTTAGTGCATAATCTAGGCCTACTCCGCTGTGAAATGGAGGCGGGTACAAACGTGATAACTGGATTACTTGGCTCACAACAGGGTATCTGGGCGGGGTGGGCCTCGCAGGCGGGCTGGGCAGCCTCTTCTCGTTAGAGGCTTATTACAAAGTCATCATTTCAGGCTGATAATTAATACGGCAGCTCGGGAACAGGTCGGGTCGGGTCGGGTCGGGCCTGCTGGGCGATCAGCGTGTGTCGGCGGGTCGGCGGGCTCACAGCACATCGCATCTCCTCACCGCAGTTAACATTTTGACCCCGTTCCCTGCTTGCGTATATCAGATGTACTCCTGACGTGCTACTCCACCGGCCGGACCCAGTCACAGCAAGCAAGCAAACTTCAAAAGTGTTCTCAGAATTCTAAAACGTGAAGTGAAGTTTTTTTTGCTTTGAATTATTTTCTTCTGTTTGATTGCATATTCATATTTTCGAAATAAAAATGATCGTGTATTCCGTTTTGAGATTAACATTATTAGGAAGAATATCACCCAGCGAGAAGAAAGCAGTCAAAAAGACGGCGATTCTACACAATTTTGATGCAATTCACGCCGATTCTATATTGTTTCTACATTGTTTCCACCCTTCATTCGTCATTGGGTTAGTCACAAAAATGTGGGAGTGGGGGTTAATGACGTAAGCTTAGAAAAATATGATATTTTAGCATTTATTTGCAGTGATCATAAATTAACATATAATTCCAACGGGTTGTCTGCAGTTCAAACAAATATATGGTAAATTTTTTCAATTTCATCATGAGCATAAGGTAGGTCATAAAGGTCACAATATACCTGTATATCGTAAGTAGCTCCGTCAGGTACGGGTTCAATCAACTGCACTAACAATACAGCACTAAGTGCAATAGAAGGTTGTCACCAATCATTTCTCAAACGTGGACGGACTCAGAGAGATAAATATAAATTTCACAATCTTAAATATACATTATTACATAGAAACTTTATAACATTTTTAACAACTTAGCCTACGGACGGTGACACGTTTAATTCAATTTAGTATCACAATAGTTAAGTACACATTTGTTAACATTCTCGTAGATATGAAACTCCCATCTGTCGCAAGCGCAACACAAAAGTTTGGTATCTTTGCTCTTCCATCATAACAAATATCCCGCATCAGCACACCATGCTATTGCCAACTCAGCAACGGCCAGACCGGTAACGGTAACCTAGCACAATTTTTTCGGGGGGTGACAAACAATTAAGTCCCTACAAGACAAGTGAGTCCACCTCGTGCGTAGAGGTCTCCGCCACTTGACGATCCTGAGCCATACCCCGTGAGAAACGTGATATCGAAACGATGTCGAATCGACATCGATTCTGCGATTTCGATGTCATTTCGCCATCGTTTCGGCATCGATTTTGCAATTTCGATGTCGTTTCGACATCGTTTCGACGTCGAAACTAACCTCATTTCTCACTGGGATAGAGGTCCAAGATGGACGAGGCCATTACCTGCACTTGCTCCGGAGCGGAACCAACAGCCACACAGGATTTAACTGAGCTTCAATCCAACACGCACAGAAGGGAAATCCAATATGGCGGCTGCCCCTGCCGTTCTTTTAAAGTCGATAGGGCTGCACCTCTCAGGCGCAAGGGGGTACTCGACACGTGTTACTGGGTGCGTCTGAGACTGGAGCAGTCCACCCACTGCTCTGGCATCATGTCTCTGCGGGTGGTGGTGGGGGTGGGGGTCCACTAGCTGACGAGGTCGCCGTTCTTCCGCAGCATCTCCAGCCTGATCTCGTGCTCGCGCGCCTTGAGTCGCAGCGCCGCGATGGAGGAGGAGCGCCGGTCGACGTCGGGGGCGGGGCCGGGCGGCGAGGCGGGGGCGGGGGGCGGGGGCGGCGCGCAGTCGGGGGGCGTCATGGCGGCCAGCAGGGCGGCGGCGTGCTGGAAGTCGTCCCCCGCGCCGCCCTTCCGCTGCTGCTGCTGCTGCGCCGCCGAGATGTTGGCCAGCAGGCTCTGGAAGGAGACGGGCGAGTAGCCGCCCAGCGACAGGTGGCCGAGGGAGCCGGGCGGCGGCAGCAGGTGCGGCCCGCGCGGCGGCAGCAGCGGGTACCCCAGCGGCGGGTAGCGCAGCGGCTCGAACGGCTTCCTCATCGGGAAGCCCAGCTGCGTGAAGGGGTTGGGCATGGCGGGCGCCATGTTGGCCGCCATGCTGGCCGCCATGCTAGGCGCCATCACGGAGGGCGGCGGCGCGGGGCCCGACCCGGGCAGGTAGGGGTTGTACGGGTGCGCCTGCGGCCCCACCTTCTCCTGCTTCCTCCACTTGGCGCGCCGGTTCTGGAACCACACCTGAAACACAAGAGGAAGCCAGTAAGACCACGCTGAGTCCGACAGAGAGCGCGCCGCGCGCCGCGCGAGACTCTCTCACTCCCTCCAGGCAGTGCACGCTTGAAACCACAGTCTGTACTTTGGTTATAAGAGTCACCACAAAAGACCTTTAAAAAAAATGGAAACAGAAAAATTTGTATGTATGAACCAATTCATCCAATTTTAGTCGATTTTTGCAAGATTGACGCCGTCGAGTCAACTCCTCCCCCATCCAGTCACCAGGGAGAGACGGTAGCGAGGCAACCACGAAGGCAGCTCACATCCTCCAGTGTACGCCTCTTCGTCCCGCAGTCACTTTTTCAGTCATTTCGGTCTCTGTTCTAGTCATTAAACTTGTCTGTTTTTTGTTTTTTTTTGAAAAATGTTTATAAAACCTTAAACAAAGCGCTTATTTTAAACCCATTTTTTTTTATCGATTTTTTTAAAATTGTCTCATAATATTGGCCTGCTCCAGCGAATTCCAGTCACCAGTCAGCGTGGACTGGCACCCTCGGGTAGCCGTGCCAACTCGATAATAGCGGGGTGCAGGGCGATGACGCGGCGTGTCCCGACACACAAAGGAGGCGCTCTACACCCTCGATCCATCCGTGTCAAAGTCAAGAGGAGCGGCGCGGTGCAGCAGGGCGTGGCGCGGCGCGGTGCAGCAGGGCTTGGCGCGGCGTGGTGCGGCGTGGCGTGGCACCCGCACCTGTCCTGTGTGAAGGGCTCGCCGCAGGGAGGCCTTGCTTCAGTTGACTATGGAGATGTGTGCCGTTGTCATGTGGGTCTTACTGTGGTGTGACTTTTAGAGGAACAATGTGCAAAATAGCAGTCCTTATTTAATAAGAGTTTACCCAGATTGTTTGGAGAAAAAGGACAATTTTGTGAGTAGGTAAGATCAGCCGGGAAGTTTACAACAGAACATCGGAATAAATTTTCAAACGTATTTTTTTCACAGCGAGCTTATCTGATAGGAAAGGTCTTTTCAAGTAGCCTGATATCTGACTCTCTCTATCTCTCTCGCACCCCTTCACCCTCTCTGACACTCTCACATCCTAACTGACAGATCCTCACACGTGTACGCAGACACTTGTCAAACAGAGACGCCTAATTAAGTCTAATGCACCGCAATTTAAAATATGCATTGGGTAGGCAGAACTCGGCGGTAATTGCGGTTGTCGCACGACAGCGAGAAGGAAAAGGAGGCAAACCGAAAAGGGGGGGGGGGGGGGGGGGGGGGGGGG
>CABIKL010001727.1:0-14383 GCA_902196195.1 Aptinothrips rufus
GAAGTTGAGAAGAAGTCAAGAATACCAAAAGCGGATGGTAAACATCGTCTCGGCTTCGGCTGCCTCGTCACCCGACATCCGATGCTCCGAGGCTCGGGCTGAGCGCCTCACCTCATTGGTCAGCGCGTCTCATGTGATGAGGCGGCCACTGACGAGACCTATGTTGACTATCCGGTGTGGTATTCTTGACTTCTTCTCAACTTCCGTTCTGGCTATCTCCGGACTACCCTATTCATCGCCAGACCACGGACGAGCAAACATGCAAACTGTCAACACAGCCAAGTGACTGTCATCAAAACTAGCGTTCGAGAGTAACGAGAGAGATACACAGATTCATTTCACAACAGGAGATGAACATCCGGATAAAGTTGCGTGGCTTCAGAAACAAACATTCCACTCCTGTGATTGCCACCAAGCAGTTCTACAGTAATGAATGGACTACGAGTTCCATTAACACAGACACCGACCAAACTTTACTTCAAATCACATCACGACGACTAAGATTGATGCCCCGCTATGCGTGACTGCTTATTGAATTAAAGTGTTTCTTACGCAGTTGCGATGTTGATGCTCCTGTTCCAGTCATCACAGGCCCTCGGGTGGGGACGCCTGTTTACCAGCAACTGGGTCAAAGTTCTGCAGAGCGTCTTTCTCGCTTCGTGCGAGCAACATCAGTTCATAACAAGCAATTCGAAGAATAGTGGTCATCTATACACCGAACGGTGTTCGGGAATCTATTTAGCTCTAGTTTATCACTGACTTTGCAACATGAATAAGGAATAGCACCATCAAATATAAATGATTTACCGCCATTTCGGAGAGCGGTTTCGTTTAAATGTATTCCATTTGTTTACATATGTACAGATATCGATAGCTAACGTCTGTTTGAACATTTGTCTTTAATCATATAAAAATATAGACGTGCAGAAGTTTGTCCATAATACATTAAAGAAGAAAGCCGTGAGCTACGTTCTTGAATGGCCAAGGGACTGCGGATCTGATCCCGAGAAATACGACAATACATTAGCGCGCTCCAAGCAGTGCAGCGGTAATGCTCTTTGATGTGCACTGACGGCCAGATAATAGTAGGGGGAAAGAAAAATCCCGGATGAAATAAAGGTACACGCGGCTCTTACATTTCGGCAAGACATTCCCATTTCCATAATTTAAGTTTCTGTTATGGTCGTCACTACCTCCTAACAAGGAGGGTAGAATGAAAAACGAAATAAAACGAGAAACTTCTCTTTCCAGACTGTTCCAGGATTAAGATGTCCAGTTTTCTGTAAGAAGAGGACCTAGTAGTTACCAGTTCAAAGCATAAGAAAAATAAAACTTAAGTCTCAGCTCTGAGAACGACCTTTTAACAGAGCAACATCATTTTACTCCTGCGGTATTCGTGGGAGTCTACGATTACGAAACCACCACCTTTTTGCACAATTTTTGTGTCGGCATTCCAGAGTTTATGGGCGTAATATGATAAATACAGCAAAGGTGCCTTACTGAAGTCACTTGATCAGCTACAGCTAGATTTGAAATGCACCGCGTTGAAACGTGGTCATGTCCCTGAAGTCGGTAGTTTTACGTAAGTTAAATCTGCTTTGGACGGCCTTCAAACGAAAAGAATTGAGGAAGCTTATGCTTGCATTCATTTATGACACATACTTTTTGCCTGAAAGAGCAACCAGACATTAAAACCTATGTTTTAAAAGGAACCAGTACGCAAGCATCCTGAGCAATACGTCAATTAAAAATAAAAGTCTCTCGAGCGAGTGATCGACCTAGAGAGAAATGGCAATCGAAACGATGTCGATTCCAGGCCGAATCGAAGTCGAATCGAACAACCATTTCTTACTAGGAAAAAGGGTTGATAGTTTTGCGGACGGCAGTATAACATCTACCCATCACCAGACCCACAGTAGAGCCACTAACTTCTGCTGCTGACGTTAGGCGCGTAAACTGACGACAGAGACGAAACTCGCCAATGCGAGAAATGTTCTGAAGCCCAGCACTGCTGCTACTCTTCTGACAGTGGCAGACGAAATCCCATGGCGCGGCGATCCGTTCAGAGAAGGACAACTTCTTCTAGGCAGAAAACACTGCTGTATATATACTTTTCTTTTCAAAGTTCTTGTGACACCACTCTGCAGAACGAGTTATGTTATCTGTGGTGACTCCTGAGGAACAGCGTAATGACCGCGCTGAAGAGGCCCCACCGCCATCGAACACAGAGGGATGAACCTGAAACAGATGAAGAGCAAGATAAGCAAAGAGTTTCTAATCACGAACGACAGCTGTGTGGTGTGGACAAAGACGACATACGTTCAATTCTTTTGTCTACCATAGTATTTCAAATGCTCTCAGTAAATGAGACAAATCTTCAGGGAGGCGAGCTTCTAACATATGCAATGCTGCCAATATGAAGGACACAATTCCATGTAAGAAAATGAGTCCACCGGCATTCGAAAAGACAACAGTAAAAGTCAATGAGACACTTCCCTACAAGTTTAGTCATTTCTGTCTCATAAATCAGTGAAAAAATCATATGATCACTAATATTTAGAGGACTGACTGTTTGGTGTCATGTGTCTACAGAACTATAGTTTTGAGTTAGTCCTTCGCAATCTCAACAAAATGGTCGGACTGGAGAGAAACCATTTCTATAGCGGCAGGGTGGCTCAGTGGATTAGCAGCCCAGGCCGGAACGGGAAATGCTGCAACGAGCACAAGCGCGGCTCTTCCGTGGCTACCGGATTCTTAGAATGGATTAGGGAAGTCTGAGAACCTGTGGCGTGAGAAGCAGAGAAATGTAAGGACCAAAAAATGTCTGCTTTTGAAGAATATCTTAAAGGCTTAAAAGAACAAAGATTCAAGAAACATAGAGTTGTTATTCGCTGAGTTGAATTTGCTCCGACGAATTGTGGATTGTGATTCACAAAATAATGTAAACAACAACAACAACAACAAAACCTGCTCGTTGCAGGTCAGGATTTCTGTTCTTTTCGCCGCGATAGTGCATCATCGCCTTTTACCATATCTGTGTGTGAAGATCAGGCCTTCAACGCAAGAGAGGACAATTTTCACATTCGGGCGCCTAGAAGCTAATGTGAATAGCGAAGTGGCGCGCCCCATTTAGGTGTCCACCGGAGGAACAGCACCAAGGTAGTCGGGTGCGGCGCGCAGCACCGGGGACGCAGGAGGAAGCAGTTGCGTCATCTTGCCGCAGCAGCATCCGTGCCATTTTCCGGTGCGGTGGCAGGTGGGACACCGCGGCCCCAGCGGGGGCGTGCAGCTCGCTAATATGAAGTGTCTCCGGGCTGCTCCGGGCCGCTCCGGGCACACCTTAACCTTAACCCATCCCGAGGTAGCGACACTCGTCCCTTCCCCTAGCCGGCACACTCAAACTACTTTCTCCTCGCTTTGTTAGTCAAGTGTAGTGTTTCCCTACCTTAATTGGCTCAGAAACGTGTTCGTTCTAGTTGCCCGCTCCAGGGACGGTTCAAGTGGGTTCGAGGAAGCCAGACCGTGCTCCTCACGCTCGTGACGTCATGGTTCTGACTTTTAAAATACGCTCTGAAGTTCAGGCATTTCTACGAGGGGCCGGGCAGGCTACACCGTGTGCTGGAGCGTGCGAGAGCAGGTAGGCTTCGGGAAATAGAACACTCTGCTCCCCTCCTCAAAGCCTGGCCATTTGACTGCCTACCTAGAAAACGTCACCAGCTCAAACAGTTACTGCATTGGTTGTCCTACGACTGCCAAGAATTTCGACTTTCTCTCAAAAATAGGGGATTGAGGTGTCAAGTCATGAACAAATAATCTCCTTCTGACTTCTTCACTTCAGACAATACGCAATGCGGTCGTTAACGCCAGCCGCACATACAAAACCAGAACTCGCGAAACGAACATGGCGGCGATGCCTGAATGCCATACTAATATTTCTTGTGTGCGTATCTTCTTTCGCGCTCCAGCGAGCGAACTTTCAAGGAGGGAGGAGTAGAGTGGCGAGGAAGGGAGCTGAACTTCGAAAGAAAGAGGAGGGTGGGGCAGGTAGATCGCTTCGCCAAACGAGATGTTAGGGCAAGAAGGGAGAAAACCTTACGCGGGCAACGGGTTGAGAAAGTGAAAAGGGGAGGGGCGAGTGGGAGCGTAAGACGAAATGTGTGGCTGTTTGGAAGGTGCTTTTGTTCGAGACCATTGCCCGAGCCAGGCGTATACTGCGAACTCCAGACCGTCCCATCCCCTCCCCGGAAGCACACCCAGCGAGGCGCAGGCCCACTCTATTTTGCATTTGTGGCGTGTCGAATCGAAGCTCGCTAAATCCCTTTGGTTGTCGGGTTGTGTCCGTGGGAGAGCGAGCACTAGGGGAGTGAGAGTTGGGTCCACCCCGCCTCGCCTCGCCTCGCACGAGCTGCTCGGCTCTGCCCAAGCTTCGCGGGGCTGTCTGGCCAAGAAGGAGCAGTGGGAGGCCAAACGACAATGAGGCTTATTGAGTGGCCGCCGGCTGATGGAGTCCCCGTGACGTGCAGTAGACACGACTTTGTTGTGATAGCGAAACGGATTTGTGCGTTAGTTACCCAACGGATGTGACCAGAATTTCTGGGATTGTTTGACTTTCAAAATCAAAATTTTGCTTTCCGAATTTTGCATTCGGAAAGAATATTTGCTGTTGACAATTCATCAATTTCTATGGATCGTACGGTGTTTCCAAGAAATAAATGGACAGTACCTTACGTCGTACAGGAAGAGTAACGATAAAGTACTCAGAGGGCTGGTTTGCAGGTTTTATAGGCAACTTTTGGCGTCTTCTCCTACAAATAAGTAAGTTTCAGAACATCCACCGAGTGCCATTCCGTACAACCGTAGTGCAGTCGTAGAGCCATGCCATACAAACGTAGTGCCTTACTAGTACCAATCAGTACAATCGTAGTGCAGTTGTAGTGCCATTCCGTACAACCAGTATGCAGTCGTAGTGCCATTCCGTACAATCATTGTGCACTCGTAGCGCCAATTCATGCAAACGTAGTGCAGTCGTAGTGCCATACCGTACAATCATTGTGCACTCGTAGCGCCAATTCATGCAAACGTAGTGCAGTCGTAGTGCCATACCGTACAGTCATTGTGCAGGCATAGCGCCATTTCATGCAAACGTAGTGCAGTCGTAGTGCCATTCCACACAACCGTCATGCTGTCATAGTGTCGTTTCATGCAATTGTAGAGCAGTCGTAGTGCCATTCCGTGCAAAGTTGGTGCAGTCGAAGTGCAATTTTGTGCGATGTTAGTGCAGAGATAGTGCCGTTGTCGTCCATTCTTAGAGCGAGACAAATGCAATCGTAGAGCTTATTCCTGACTTCGCTGACAATTTATAATCCCCGATGTTTCACAGACTCTACTGATATTCCCAGGGGCGGATTTAGCCACTCAGCTGAGGGGGTGCTCCGTTGCTAGTTGCCTACCTTTAAGGGGTAAATGAAGTGGGTTGCCTAACATCAGGGGTTATGTTGAACATCGACAATCACAGTCATAACAGAAACTTTATTTTACGTTTCTCGTAAATTTTATCTGCCCTTACAAGTACATGTACAACTTGAAACCTAGAGTACGAAAACCGTGCATTCTATTACTAACCAGAACTCGGGAGTATTGTTGCGAGGGAAAACACTCGCCGGATATATATTGTAAAAAAATATACGGGAGGATCATACGCCTGGCTGATTGCAGGCCGCGGGCCGGGGCCAGCCCAGACCCCCCCCCCCTTTAAGAAGTCCTCGGTTCTGCGCCGATCCCAAGGGGTGCTCATTTCGTATGAGGGGGTGCTGAGCACCCATAGAGCACCCACGTAGATCCGCCACTGGATATTCCTTCCTGGTAACAACCATGACTACGCACAAGAGTCCATCATTCATCTAACACTGAAAGGCGCTCGGATCCGGGGTACACGTTCTGACGAACTCTCTCGGTGACGACTATACCGACGGCAGGCAACCCATTAATTCC
This sequence comes from Aptinothrips rufus, assembly GCA_902196195.1. Taxonomy (NCBI): domain Eukaryota; kingdom Metazoa; phylum Arthropoda; class Insecta; order Thysanoptera; family Thripidae; genus Aptinothrips; species Aptinothrips rufus. Next base: position 5,992 of record CABIKL010001727.1, read on the forward strand.
GTCTTCCGCACATCAGAATTCAGTCAGTGTACGACATTTCCCTCCAGAGGCGACGGGACCGCATCCAGAAACAGACTATTCAAACTCAATAAGACAACACATGAGCGGCTTAGACTCGAGAAAATGACTTCGCCTGGAAGTCTGTCCTCACATTATCTCTCTTTGACTGACTTTTCCATCTGCCTCGTTCTCCTGCGGTTGGCAGGTCCTGCCTGCGGGACGCGCTCCCCTCGGAAGACAATTACACAATCCTTGAGATGAAGCATAACAACTGTTTGAACCCAGCGGTCAAGTCAAGTCGGTCAAGACCTGCTCTAAATTCTCCTGTATTAGGAAATATAATCGGTTCTGATTAAGTAGATATGGATAAGGATTACATGACCACCTAAAGCACTGAAGCTAGCTGAGAGTTTATGAAGAATATAAGCTCTCCTCGGCCCCACCCAGCTTGAGTATTTGCTTAGCTGACACGAGTGCCTAGATCGTGATTATACTCATGTTACGTACGAGCTTAGATACGAAGTATTCTAAAACTAATTACTCTGTATGGCTACCCTTTGCGAACTTCGCAGCGGTCAGATCCTTGCTCTTGTCACACAAGATGTGATGCGTTAGCTTGAGTTGCGACCTGCTGGGATGACATGGACCATCTTTAGTGGCAACAGCTTGAGTCTCACACAGAAGCTGTCTTATGGTCGAGAGAACCCGGCCATATGCTGAAGGCGCAGGGCAGGGCATGTCGAAACATCGCCACTTTGTTGGAAAAACTACTGGGTTAGTTTGCGTCTAAGGTCGTCTAAGGTTGATAGAAAGTATCATCAAATCGTTCTGTCTTTAAGCGAAATTAGATTCGCCTTTTAAGGATGGCTGCCATCCGATGGCACAATAAATCCATCTTAAAATATGGTACATGTACAAATTGTAATGGTTTGGCCAGAACCAAGCTGATTCGAATTTAAAGCTACAACTCAACCCGACTTTTGGCTCTCTATCGCTAGAGATACGTGGCCGTCTCGGAGGTGCGAAACAAACTCGCAATGTAATGAAGAACAGCGCTATCACCAGTCCTTTATTTTCATTACTTTGCCGTAACTTTTTTTATATTCTTTCTCTAGTTTCCAATCTATTCTTATCTATGGCATTCCTTTCCTATCACCTTGCACGCTGAGCAGGGTCGCGGCCGCTTTCCGCACGGTAACTTTTCCCCGCTCTTTGTCTTAGTTCTTTCTTTATAGGTGTTCGTTGTTCCGGAACACTCGTTACATTTTTCATCATTGCTGAACCTTCGGCCACATCCATGGATTTCTGGAAGTTGTGGGACGCGTGTTGGCCTGCCTGCTCATAAGGGGAGTTTTAAAGCCAGCCCCTGAGGGAAATTCATTGTGGTGCCTGCGGATAACTGGCTCCCCAGCGCGGCCAAGGTAGACACCATCCAGCAAATAGAGCCACAAATAGCAATTTATTGCGAGATCGGCTTGTCAGCGAAAGACTTAGTATGAGAAAGCGCGAGTGATTCTGGCCTGCTGTGACAGCAGATGACTGGATGGAGGGAGGGAGGGGGCAGGGTTGGGACGGGGAGAGCTTCATTCGCAAGGACAAGCGACACGACGACAGGTCTTTGGAATGCACTGAGATTGCTCCGGGACCAGAATGCTCCATTAACACATCGTTCGCACCCCCACACGTCTGCGTGCCACGTCTGGCTTGGCGGTGTGGTCTACCGCCGTGAGAATGCAGTCTGCGGCGCACACGTCTTTGAAGAGCCTGCTGCAGAATGAAATGCCATGCTTCCCATCCCACGTGGGGTATGAGGACGGCTACAAGCACAGGGGGCAGCCGACCGGGCGGGTCACAAGAGTGCAGACCGAAATTGTAACAAGCGGTCTCTGCACCTCGATTGTATCGGATTGATTCCGAGAGCATCCGACCCGGTTATACCGCGAGGACGAAGGAGGCGAGGTAGGGTATTCGGCCCTCAGAAGATAAGCGTGTCTGCTTATTACTCGGCTCCGGTGCAGACGGACTTGGTACGGTCGTGTCTAGTGAGGCGACAACTAGTGTATTCTCCTGATCTCTACTGGAGTTAAGTTTCAGTCGGCTGCAGAGGCTAAGTAGGCCGATCCCGCCGAGCTGACCACCAGAAGGGAGGACGTTCGGGGCGGGGCGGGGCGGGGCGGGGCGGCACGGCGCGGGGCGGGGCTGGCGTCTCTTGATGGCCACTCGGGGCTCCCGAATGCCATTGTCATCGGCAGACAAAAGCTGGGGACGGACGTCGGGGTGCGGGGCCACGTGGGGACAGAGGACGAGGCCGAAGTAGGACACGAGCAAAGGAGGGCAGGGCAGGGCAGGGCAGGGCAGGGCAGGGCAGGGCAGGGCAGGGCAGGGCAGGGGAGGAGCGGGGATTAAGGAGAAGGGACCAGTCACGTCGCGTGCAACGACCGGTTGCGCCCACTGATAATATGAAACAGACGACACACTGGGTGTGTCAGCGCAGCTGTCCGCGCGACACAACAGCAGCTCGCCCTCCCACGCCCTCGTCAGGGCCATACCGTCGCGCAGCAAGGGTTGGAGGGAGCTCGCCGGCAGGGAGGGGCTGCTACCTCCGACCCTGCCACGACCTTCCTCAATACCAGTGCAATACACTGTTAGTTGCTTCCAAAGAAACTTCTTTGTATTACAAAGAACTTTCTTCGTAAGTTACAGGAGATTTTGCACAAACGTAACACAAAGAAATATCTTCGTAAGTTACGAAGAATTTCTTTGTATTACAAAGAAGTTTCTTCGTATTACAAAGAAGTTTCTTCGTATTACAGAGACGTTTCTTCGTATTACGAAGAAGTTTCTTTGTATTACGAAGGTCGTGTGTTCTTTGTATGTTACAGAGACAAGTTCTTTGTAAGCAATTAACAGTGTAATGAACGGCTGCTATGCGGTTCTCACATTCTTATTTCCTAAGGAACAAATTTAGTTGTTTGAGATCATGAAAGTAACAATGTCCCCAAGGAGCAGCAACTGACACTACATCTCTAGTTCACAGAGTCCTGAGTGGTCATGTGGTTGTGTTAAACGCCAGAAAGAAGACCACACAATACAGACGTTCTTGGTCCTCCACAACATCCTGGACTAGACCATTCATTTCCTATTTCTATCTGCTGTTTCGCCTTTTCCGAAATACTTCCCGGGCTGGACGTGAGTCCGTGTGTATGGACCTCTCATATTTCACTTGGCGTCCCCCCGCATGAGGCATGGCCGGGCCTTGGCCAGGCCGCTAAGCCACCTCGAGCCTAGCTTTGACCGAGCATGGAGCAGCCAGCCCCTCCGGCAGCCGGGCTGCCGTGCCGTGCCGTGTGTCGCACAAATTGAAGCGGTGTTTTCATTACCGAGACGAATATTCCGCCCTCAGAAAAGTGGTGATATTGTACATGGAAGGGTCAAGTGGAAAACGAGACGATAAAAAAACTTGCCCCAATCTAAACAAATATTCTGTACCAAATCAACGGGGAGTTGGAAGTTACGCGTCTAATTAGATGGGCATTCGAACGCTGGACGATGAGAGATATTCAGAACTGCTCACTGCTCGGCTCGGGGCCGAGCCTCTTCCCCGCCTCTCGTCTCACTCATCAGCCCCGCTTTCCCAAATGGCTTCCTCTCCTCAGCAAGAGTCGAAAAGAAAAGCCCGTCTGAGGTCAAGACAAACCAGCGCGGCGGCATTGTGCGAGCCTCTTAGTCTAATTGCCGTGCAAGATGAGCGCGGCGAGGAGATGGCGCGCTGCTCTGCTATCCAGCCTCGTCTTCAGCTCCTCTCAGTCAGCGGAGTGAATGAGTGAGTGAGTGAGTGAGTGAGTGAGTGAGTGAGTGGCGCACTGTTAAATGACTTCGGCACGTTACAGAATATACTTCCCAACGAATTCTGCAAATATTAGTTTTGTATTTTCTTCGCCAATTGTTAATTTTTGCTACGATTAATTTATGTAAAATAATTCTGACTGTTTCGTCAAAATGGCGAAATATTCTCCATCGAGGTTTTCGTTAGAATATTAATCTCATCTAGGCACGATGGATGACTCGTCCAATGACAAAAATTATTAAAATCCTAATGACGCAAAATTTGCGAATGCCTTATGTCAACTATTCTAATTCGAAAAAGTGGTTTCCCGTAATGAAACGGCGAACTATTTTACTCGATACCGATTTACAAATCGAGGATTCGACGAAAACAAAATAAATCCGAGTCGAGCACGAGTGCCTTGCTAGTGGTCTAGCGGGTGGGGTTGGGGTGCAGACGGGACAGAACCCATGCCACGTGTAAGAAGACGACCTCAACTGGTCGTCACGTGAACATAAACAGCTTGATGAGTGCCCTCCGAGGTGCGTCGAGCTATCGACCGCCTGCCTCGGAATAGCATCGGGCGAGGGTCCCCTTTTCATTTCAGTTTTATTCTTTTGCCGTCCGTCTCGCTCCAAGTCTCTTCTCTCATCAATGCTTTGTCGCGGTTTGATGAGTTTGCTGACCCCGAGAAATTTATTTCATTCCAGAACCACCGCAGTCGACGCGACCCTTGTCGAAAAGTACGGAATAGAGAGGACAGGCAGGCCACGCGCCACTCTCACAACAGCAGAACAACTCGGAATATTTTCGGTTTGACAATTTCTGCCAGAACGCTAGAACGAATAAAAAAGAGGCACTGACAATCGTTTGACTCACGACGGTTCAACGTTCCGCTGGGACGCCTCGAAGTAAGTCAATCAATTTAACTTTGGACAAAACGAGCTCCATGGACCATTCCATCAACAGGATCGAGTCTACAAACACATTTGTCGGCAGTGTCGTATCTCCACACACAACTTCTTCAAAAACTGTGTTTTTAAACCTAAAATTAATTCATAATTAAAGATTTTCAAAGAGCCAGTATAAATTACTGCAAAATATTACATCTAAATAAATAGTAATTTGTTTCTATCTGAAAGAGGGTTCAAAGAGAATCAAATTTGAGATTAGTCAGCCCGACGGACATAGATGCTGTCCGCGGCGCTTTCTGCAGATACGCGATACTGTTGACAACTTGCATTACAGATACAACACTGTTCGTAGAACACGTCGCTGCGATATAAAGCAGACTCAGCTATCATGCAGGGCGCGGGGACAGGCCGGGGTGCAACAGAGTAGGGGGTGAGGTTGAAAGCGGGGCTGGAATTGAGGAAGAAAAGAAGCTTGCTGGCTGGCGATAGCAAGGCACGCGTCACAGGTCATCAGTTTGGAGAGGGAACAACTTTTACTAAGAAAGGGAAGAGGAAGGCAAGAGGAAGGGAGAGGGATAAGAGAGGAGAGGAGAGGACACCCGTAGGTCGGATGAAAAGGAGAGGAGGACCAGCATGCATTGCGGAAGGAGGGTGCGGGTCAACTTACCCATCACTTGAGATAATTTCATCAAATGGGCTAAGCGAGTTATCCTTCGTCCACCTTATAGTTACTTACTTGAATAAAATAATAATCGACTTCTCGTAATTCCAGTAACCTTGGCGCGGGGGGTTAACCTTTACGGAATGTGATGTTTGACTTTTCTGGATTGTTATACTTGTGAGCGCTAATACATGGCTCGTTAAGTGAATCCGATTTAAAGGTATCATTTTCAAATATGTCCGCTTCACCACAATTCGTACAGACACGGTAAAAACGGTTCTTCGGAATCCAAGGAACGGCGGATGGTTCCTTGAAAGTTCATTGGAAAAGGATAGGTGATCCAAGGAATCATCCGCCGTTCCTTGGATTCCGAGGAACCGTTTTTACCGTGGAACCCTCGAACCCTCCAGCATGTGTGTCTAGTTCTTCTACCCAATCCGACGCTTCCTAACCTTCTGCCCCGTCCACTCTCCCGTACCCCTATCTTCCACCCCGCCTCCTTTTCCTTCCATTTGCTTCAAGCGGGCGGCAAAAAAAGAGAACTGCTTCAAGCTTTAGTTCCCGAATCGATCCAGCCCCAACTTTTTGTGCGTGTGGGCAATAAAGCTGCGTATTCGAATAAGTGCGGTAGAAATCATGGATGAGCCGTGGATGGGGTAGCAAGGCAAAACAATGGTGTCAGGCGAGCAGTCTGGCCTGGCTGTAGTTTGTATTGTAGGGGGTGAGGAGGTGGCTGGCAGACCAAATCGTACAATGAGAAGAAACTAAAACAGAATATTGAATCAAGATGTTCGTTTAGCCTATGTCGAGAGAATTACTCGCCCTCAGCCGCGCCATGTTGCGCCGCTGGTGGGCGAGCCCGGCGAGCCTGCCGGCATGACAACCGAATCCACATGCATCGAACTCGCAGACACGCTGCGTCCGGGCACAGCAGGGCCTCCCCCCCCCCCCCCCCCCCCCCCCCCCCCGCCCTACCCCACACCGCCTGGGGCTCTGGGGAGGAAGTGTCTGAGGTTTTGTTCGGAGGAAATCTCCAATGGAAGGGAGACGACAGCGACGAGACCTCAGAACACGGGAGGGTGAAAGACAGTGCTTCCAGGAGCAGGGGAGAGCCGTCGGTCAGCGTGTGGCAGGGCAGGGCAGGGCATGGCAGGGCAGGGCGGGGCATGGCAGGGCGGGGCGGGGCAGGGCGGGGCAGGGCACGGCAGGGCAGGGCAGGGCCAGAGTGCAAGATAAATAAATATACAAGTATCGCTTCGTCGAACCGCGGCAAACCAAACAGACCAGCGCGTACGCAAATACAAAACGCGGTTCGCCCGGGGCGCGGCGCGGGGGAATCTCATCGCGTAAAACTTGCCAATAAAATGAAATTGTTGCTAGATAGATCTAATTACGTTCAAAAAATATGTCCCAACCAATTGATTTTAGGTCGTTGGTTGACAGCATAACTCAGAGCATATGATAGACCCCTCCCTCTAAGAATGTTTATAATTGCATACTACGATATACTAGACAAAAAGATCTTAAAATAATCAAAAAGAATTTTAATGAGAGATTGTGACTTGACTTAGAAATTGAATCTTACCCGCGGAAGCGTCTCGGCTGCCGAGCACGGAGGCGCCGAGCCTGGGCTTCTCCTCCAGCACGTCCTTGTAGATGGTCTTATTGTACAGCGACCAGATGTTGGCCGTGCACTCCACGTGCAGGATGCCCCGGTGGAAGGACGCGCCCTGCACCTCCATGTCGAGTCGCGACGACACGCCGCAGCGCTGCGTCAGCGACGAGGACCCCGCCGAGCAGTTGCTCGTCGACGTGGTCACCGAGTGGTTTGGCACCTGCAACAACAACAACACAATGAATATTAGCATAAACAACTCCTTTTCAGGCATCGAGTCGTGTGCGTGGTAAAAGTCGGAGATGCTATTTCATGCGCCATTGAGACGTTTGTATCACTGCGCACTGTACTGACAACATGGTAATCATGATTAACTTGTTCTTCTTTTAGCTCCTCTCAGATTAACTCATTCTCACACTCCTAGTTTGTTTCCTGACCCAGTTTCCTCGCCTCACTCCGATCCGGATGTCGTTGAGCTACTCAAAACCTATCGCATAAATCTATCTGTCTGCCTCACTCCGAGCGTCCCGCCTTCCATTTCAGGAGATAAGAGTGGTCTGGAAGAGACATCGGCGCGCCGACACAAAGGCCAGGACCGAGAAGTGACAATGAGCGGTCTGATGAAATCTAGCTGGCCGTGGACCGGTCACACCCGTCTCCACACACGACCCCTAGCCCCGCCCCAACCCCTGCGGTCCAGAAGAATCCTCTAATCAGCAAGCTTCCGAGCCATGGCTCAGTTCATCCCAGCCGGTCCCTATCCCTCGTCTGGGAAGCGGAAAAGCCCACACATCCACCTTGACGCCGGTGGAATTCATGAGATCCGACGTAGAGCGGTGGGGCCACGGTCGGACTATTTGATCAGTCGTTGTGGCCTGGAAGAGGAAACGTTGAATTCAATGTTACATTGCCAGCGAGCGCCCAGTTCAGTGAGAGGTCAATGACGTAAATCTATACCAGCGCAGCTCCAAACGAGCCACGTTTTGCTAAATAATTTCAGACACAATTTTGTTTTTCTCGATTGAGCATGAAGAGATTATTATACTTATTGCTATTTTTGTCAAAAGTCAAATTGTCGAGTTAAAAAGTTGGAACAATCAAAACAGGGTTGCCCCGTCTTCTGCTATGCAAGGTACGACCACAATCCCCGTTGTAGGGGGTGAGGAGGTGGCTGGCAGACCAAATCGTACAATGAGAAGAAACTAAAACAGAATATTGAATCAAGATGTTCGTTTAGCCTATGTCGAGAGAATTACTCGCCCTCAGCCGCGCCATGTTGCGCCGCTGGTGGGCGAGCCCGGCGAGCCTGCCGGCATGACAACCGAATCCACATGCATCGAACTCGCAGACACGCTGCGTCCGGGCACAGCAGGGCC
>CABIKL010001728.1:0-14382 GCA_902196195.1 Aptinothrips rufus
CCCCCCCCCCCCCCCCCCAAAAGCCCTCCCAAGTACCGTTCATAATTTATGGACGGCCCTTTGGAAGCAAACACCCCGTCGCCGTGACGCCCTCAGCAATGATGCTCGGCTTGCCTACCGCGCCGCGCCAGGGGGCAGACCAAGCGGAGCCACTCAGCAGCGCTCAGCAGCAAGCAGCAGCCACAGAGCGTATCAGTCGACTGAGCAACGCCCAAGTTATCAATCCATAGTGACGCGCTGTTTGCTTGTGAGATGGATGTATGCAATAGCGGGGGTTAGGATAGGCCACGGGCGACGCTTCATTAGCATATGGATTGGTGAGTGCAGAGAACTATGAGAAATTCAGATTTTGAAACACACTTACCCAAGTGCCTGAAGACAACGGCGGCTGATGTTAAGCTTCTCAACTGACAGTTGCTCTTCATTGCTGACGAACTTCCACACTAAATACACAGAATTTTTAAGAGCAATCATCCTAGCTCATGGCAAATTTAAAAACAATTTTAAAAAAAAAGAAAAAAAGAAGCACATAAGGAAAGAGGGGGAAAAAATTCTTCTACATTTTTAATGGGTCAGCTGACCTTGAATGGGAAAGTATTACCACAACTCACCTCAACTCTGAGTGGGTAACAGTGGGGCAATTAGATGTAGTTGCCATGCATTATTAATGAGAAAGAACAATGGAAGAGTGCGAAGCTTGGTGCCAAGGCTGATGTACTGGTTGAACACTATCCCTGACATTTTTGAACAGTGCATGAGTAGGATGACAAAGAGCAGAACTTTTTAAAATAAAGGTGAACTAAATTAATAAGAGTCTGACTTTCTGTTGGCAGTTTAGAGGCAACAAGATTAAATTTATGTGATTAAGATACACAAAAGATCAACTCGAGGGTAAATGCCAAACGTAAACAATAATTCATCTGGGGCCAGGTATCATAACATGAAGAATTTTTAAGCAACAGACACAATGAAAAGTATCTTTGAAAAATCTGACAACATTTAAGCTGACAGCAACGAGAAACTAATAAACACAGAACACCAGAATACAAACAACAATTTTAAATATTAAAACATTTTAATGTAGGTTCACGCAGCAAGTTATGACATTGAAAACCGATATGATACAATTAACTTGACGTCACAGATTGATAAAATGCAACGTGTAGCTCTGATGTATTCAAATTGAGTCTACTAATGGTCACACAAGAATAAAAACAGTGCTCATAACCACGTTTATATAAATTATAATCATTAGAATTTATAAAAATGCAATTCACAAACTGTTCAAAAATTAAAAATGGGAGCGAAAAGAGACATTTTGCCATTCAAACCAAGCCATGACGTCCCCAAAATTTAAATTTATTACCCGGTGCCCCACAGAAGTGGCGAGTCAGCAGTTACATATATTTTACTGCACAAATCCAAATGTCACGTCCTATAAGTACGTAAAACTAAACGCCAGTATGCACTGGAGTTTCCTCGACACGTTCTGAGAACGATACTCACTCTTTGACTAGCGAAATTAATTAAAGTCTGTCTGCTGGCACGAACACAGGTCCACATGGCAGCCATGATTGAAATCCACAGCCTTGTGTTGGCTAGGGAACCTGTTGCTCCACTACTCTGATTGCCAACATTCTAACAAGAAAGTAAACAAATATAAGGCCCTTCAAACATTAAAAAATAAAGCCACACGAGAATCTATAGCAAACTGAAACTAAATTTGGGTACTTGAGTGACTTTTAAGACATTGCTAATTTGATATGAACAAAGTCAGAAGTCGATAGATGTTCTTCTTGTTGCATAACCTGCCTTGCCTCATTTGAATCGTGTCGCAGACAGTCGCAGATGATTGAATCATCGTAGTCAAGCAAGCAAGATGCTAAGTATTAAGTTGAGGACAACTAACTATTTAAGAGGTCATTTAATAGGGTATTCCAAAGATGCCTGAAGCGGAACTGCGAAGAACAAACCAAAGTACACAAACAAGAGCAAGGAGTGAGGAGGTAAGAGGAGGCGGATACTAAACGACCGGCTCACCCTTGCCCTTGTTTGTGTACCTCGGCTTGTTCTTCGCAGTTCCGCTTCAGGCTTCTTTGGAGTACCCTATTGAGAAATTACCGGATTTTTCGCTCTCAAAAACTTGAAAGAAAACTTTGACAATCCTTGTAAGTCATTTACTTTAAGTACGTAGCAATGGTTCATCTTGTAGTTACATCAGTAAGTGGATATTCTGTTTGCTTTTTTTGCCATGCATTTCATTCTTTGCAGTGAAATAGTTTGAGAGTTTTCTCTCCAAAATTGGTATATAATTTTTAAGTATTGAAGATATTTGCAAAACTTACATGCATTTCAGTTGAAATTTGGGTTAAATGGAAGTGTACATCGAAATTCAAGGATCTGCACACGGGTATCCATTGGAATTAAGGCAAGAAAAGAAAAGTCGCATACATCATTAATTGTCATTTATTCACTTTATCAATCACATATTAGTGTATATCAATAATTATACATCAGAGTCACTGCTCACTGACGACCCTTGTTGCATTCGGCTCCCTTCAGAGCGTAGCTTTCGGCGAAGGCCTGGATGTTCTTCTGGACCTTGTTGTTGGGGCCGAGCAGCTCGCCGTAGGAGGAGCCGTCAAAGTCACCGCACATTCCGCAGAGACGACCACGAAGAGAGCTACCCGCCTGCAAACAGAGATACAAACACGTTAAAAATGTTTTGAAGGAGAGGAGGGTAGGGCGAAGGCTTCGAGTTTACAGAATTACGAAAATTTAACACTCAGAACCCAAAGCTTTTGTTATGCAGCAATAAAGAGCGACAAGTTTCCCTTCAAGTGTACCTTAATGACGACGCTGCTGTTGCCGTAGATGAGGCTAAGGCCGTGGTCGGGGAGGCCGATGTTGATGGCGCCGTCCTCCGCGCGGACCATGTTCATGACGGGGACGTCGGCGGCGTCGCGCACCTGGACGGCGGCGCCAGCCTGGGCGGACTCGTTCAGAGCGGGGACGCCGTTGATCCAGGCGCCGTCGGGTGTGATGTGGGCCACCTGGTAGTTGTCGACGTTGACCTCGATCTCCATGGCGGAGCTGTTGGCATTGTGGGTGCGGGCTAGGACGGCCACGCGGCTCTTGCCCGAGCAGTCCTTGGCGAGCACGTGCCAGCAGCGGCCCAGCTCCATGTCGCCCTGCACGCCGTCCAGGGTGTGCAGGCGCTGGGGGGTGACCCCGCAGTAGGCTGGAAACAGTCCGGTACAGTCAGCTCCAAAACCATCGTGGGTACAAGGAAGCAGGGCGCCCCGGCGTGACTCACTCACCTCCGGCCTTCTGGTACATGGCGGCGGCCAGGCTGCTCCCGGCGGGGGCGCTGGCCCCGGACACCTCGGTCAGAGTGCGGGGCGTCTTCAGCCAGCCGTCCACGGAGCCGTCAGACTGAACAGTCAGCCCGGCGCCGATCTGCAAGGCACGGCGAGTCAGTTCAAAGTACACACACAGTCAAAACAACCCCGAAAGAACGGCAGAAAAACATAATGAAAACTGTTTAATAACTTGACTAGGAGCTTCCTGGTCGTTTTAAATTAAGTCTCAAAACGACTTTAAAGAAGAATTACCATGGTTTCTGGTCCCCCAAAATTTGGCTAATTTTTTTCCGTGTAAAGATTCCCTCCCACTCTACATGAGGGCAGCCGCCATGTGGAGGACGTAGGGTTTCCTCCCTTGGATTGGCATTGAAAGTTCCTCCAGCGAGGGGTATGCTGACCTCGTTGCTGATCCCAGCGGCCAGGGTGTCGACGGAGATCTTTCCCTCGTTCCAGAAGTAGGCGCGGGCCATCTGCAGCGCGCTGTGCACGCCGGCGCCGAAGGCGTCCTCCGCCTGGTTGTTGAAGTTGACCGTGACGTTGAACTGGTCGGGTGTGTTGGCAGCGCCGAGCAGGGCCCTGCAGGCCGGGGCCACGCTGGCGTTCCTGGGCTGGGTGCAGTGCTGCTCGCGGGCCGACTGCCACAGGCGGTGCGTCTTCTGCACGCTGCGGCCAGTCTCCATCTGGTGTGGAACAAATGACAGTCAGTGAGTCACACCCTGCAGGCTGGCCAACAGGCCAACGCATCGACCATTTCCGACGGGTTTTAATGGAGTGCAAAGCTCAGAAATTAATTACTGTAAATTAATGTGATCTATCGCGAGCTTTGCAAGTTAAAGTTAATTAACTCGGCGTTGCGACCATAGACACACACGCACTAATCTAAATTAGCCAAAGCTAAAATAACGAAATTTATAGTAAATGTAGAAAAATTACTGAAAATTACATATATTTTTTCACAAAATGACGTTATTTGACCAGTAAAGATCCACAGTGTTTCTGAAATTTATAACATAAAGGCCAAGACAAAAAAAATGACGATGCCCATCAGCAAAATTAAGATGTTTAGGAGGGTGGTTTTGGTTTGTGTCACTGAGATGCGGCACGTACTCTGAGGCTCAGAACCACAGGTTCCTGCTGCGGGTTTATCGGCAGGTCTCTTAGCCGCGGTTTCATGACGAAGGCTCGACTCGGTAACCTAGGGGGAGCATCTTCTGAAAATCTGTAGCGGGCCTAGGCATGAAAACGAAACCGGTGTTCTATTTGAGCGCAAATGTTATCCCTTCACCGCCAAGGCTCTAGCAGAAATAAGTTTTAGAGTGGTGGAAACTTTAATGCTCTTTGAGAGTATTCCAAGGTGGACATATCATGTCGATACGCCGACAGATCTGGATAAGCGGTGCTATTGGACGATATTGCGATACACATGTGATGCACCGCCTACAACGTCTAGACCTAGGGGGTCGTCCATAAATTACGTAACACAAAGTTGGACTCTTTTAGACCCCCCCCCCCCCCCCCTTTTTCGTAAGGCGTGCTTTTGGTATAGGACCATAAGGTAGGCTCGGACCCCCACCCCCTAAGAGCCTTACGTAATTTATGGAGAACCCCTAGCTCCGCTACTTACGGCTGCGGTGATGGTCTTCTTGACGGCCTTGGCGTCGTACTGGACGTACTCGGCCTTCACCATGAGAGCGGGGGCCTGGTGCAGGGTGACGCCGAGGTTGGCGGCGGCGGGGACGTCGCGCAGGACCGCGCCGGTGGCGGCGACCTGGGCGTTGTCCTTGTCGTGGCGGGCGAAGAACCCGCCTCGCATCAGACGGCCACCGAGGTTGGATCCGAAGGTCCAGAAGCCAGTGTAGCGAGAACCCTCAGCGGAGCTGCCAGCAGCACCCTAAAGGAAAACAATTGACCATCCATTAGGGAAAGCGAATCGTAAATTAGGAATTTCTTTTCACGTGGTTCAAACGGGAAAAAACAGAATTATTTCCAGCAATTAGATAACTGCTAGCAAATATACGAATTAAAATTTCAGGCTGACTACAAGATTTTACGAAGGTATTTTTAACAGTACTTCCTGGAAATCAGGCTAAGGTAAAACCGCAAGCAGCAAGCACGTGAACGCCTGTCGACCAGAGGGTAGGCAGCCCGGCGCGCTCCCGTGCGAAGGATGCCTACCTACTAGGCGCTCGGTGCAGGACCGGCATCAAATTTAACGTTCAAGTTCAAGCAGCACGGCTGACCCGCATTTCAGTGAGAATGAAATCTAGAACTTGTAGTAGCCTGCGGCGCAGAAAACCCAAACCCGTATCCTGGGGCAATTTCACAGAAACTAACGGCAAGAAAAGTATTTTGCGATCATAATGACAACTATTCCAAAATGATCCGGAAGTAACGAAAAGCGTTTTATTTTTTTATTTTCGCAAATTCCAAATTTGCAGATACGCACATTCCCCAACCAGCACGGACGCCATAAGACCTAGATTGTGGGACAACTCAACCCAAAAGCCAAAGTGGACAAATATTCTAAATCTCGTTTTAAGACAGATTCCAAAAGGAGTTTTGAAGCCTCCCGGTCATTTCGGAATACTTTTCAAAATGGCGGTCGAAAATATGATTATTTCTGGTTTGAGTTGTTCCAGAACATCAGTAGTTTGGTTTTCGCTGCGAGTCTCGTCATGGTCTCACCTGGCTGGTGACGTTGATGCCGACGACGTAGCCGTGGCCGCCATTCATGCCTGCCAGCACTTGCTGCAGCACGTACAGGTCGCCGGAGCCGTTGACGCGGTTGTTGTAGGGGTTCATCATGGTGGCGTTGAACATGGTGGCGCTGAAGTCGATGTCGCTGCTGTCCGTGAACACGGTGCCGTTGCCCCGGCTCGAGGGGGAGGAGCGAGGCGCGCGGACCACTGCTGACAACATCAGATCAGAAATTCAGCGACGCTACCAACTTTTCGGAACTTTTCAGAAAAACAAAACCCAGTGACTAGCATCAAACGAGATTGTGCACCTCTCAGCCTAACTTTGACTTTCGTGAGATGCTTCCGAACTTTTTTTTAACAACTATAATACTTAAGAATAATTAAGCGAACACAAACAGAATTAAGTAAGTATATATAGGTTTATATAGTTAAAAGATGAAAGCACTATTATAGAAATAAAGTGTGTTTAGATTAGTAAATTTTGTGTAAGTACACAGGAAATACTAAGTATTATGGTTCGCCAAAGTTCTTTAAAAAAGGTCGGAAGCACCTTACGAAAAGTCAGTACAATAAGGAGTATAGGAGATGACGCACCTGGGGCAGCAGTGGTGGAGGTGGAGGGCATCTCAGTGGTGCTGGGGGCGGGGGAGGTGCTGGGGGCGGGGGTGGTGTTAGCGGCCTCTTGCTCAGAACTGCTCTGGCGGAGGCTGGCGGGGTAGAACACCCGCAGGTCGCCGCTCTGCATCATGGCCTTCACTGGAATCAAAGCAGAGCGACGCGTCAAATCAATGTCAAGGACGTACATGAGTGCTATTTTTAGGAATTTACACTCGCAAACTGATGAATTGTCTTAAAAAAATTCAGTAACTTTCATTTAAAAATTTTGAAAATTTTCATTAATAATTTGAAAAATTTCGTTAAAAATTCAGTAATTTTCGTCAAAATCTCAGTAATTTGAATGAAAAACTCAGTCATTTTAAAAGAAAATGACGAATGTCCTATAGCAATTGAGATCAGTTCCCTGAGTGTGATCCTCACTCACCGAGGGAGAGGCTGACGTTGACGGCGCGGGGCTGCGCGGCGAGCAGCTCGAGGCGGGAGGCGGTGAGGGGGCTGCCCAGGGCGGGGAAGCCGAGCACGGGCCTGGAGTCCCTCAGCCAGGCGGCCAGGGCGGCGCGCTTGACGGGGGCCCGCAGCGTGAGCGACACGTCCTCCCAGGGGGACAGGTCGACGAGCTGCGGCGCGGAGCGGCGGGTCGCGTTGTGGGCGGAGGGGCTCTCGCCGGCCAGCTCGGCTCGGCTCAGCTCCACGGAGGCCGTGAAGGGCTGGATGGCCATGCGCAGCAGCTGGGCGGAGCCGCTCTGCTGAGACCAGCTCTCCGGCTGGGGCTCGGCCACCACCGACACGCGCCCGTCAGTGGCGTTCATCTGCACCGCGAGACAAGAGTAGAATCCCAGTTTATTTTCAGCTGGTTGAGAGACAGTCCGAACACATAATGCCTTCGGACAAAATAAAAAAAGACTGCCAAAAATGCTGGAAATATTTAGTTTGAAAATCTGGTAAATTGCAACTACAAAAAATATGGCACGACTATTAAACTGCGAGTCAAACCACTTCGAACACATCAAAATTTGCCTTAAATGCGAAAAATGTAGAATGTGTTCAAATACGAAAAAGTTTAAATCTTTTCGCACCTCGTTTGCAACTACAATGACACACTTTACTCAACAACAACAAAAAATTCTTGAGATGACAGTTAGTTCTGACCTCGGCGCGGAAAGTGGTGGCGGGCATCTGCAGCAGGGAGTGACCGCCGATGGCGGCCATGTACTCGCGGCTCGACCAGGAGGGCTGCACGGACAGCTGGGCGGTGAGTCCAGACATGGCCCTGCACAGTACAGTCATGTTCAGCACTAGTCTCGATGCAGACTGCTCTCACAGGACAGTCATGTTCAGCACTAGTCTCGATGCAGACTACACTCACAGGACAGTCATGTTCAGCACTAGTCTTGACGCTGACTGTACTCACAGGACGGTAATGTTGGCCTGTGCGGAGTGGTTGCGGTGGATCTGGGCGCTGCCGGCGGCGCGGACCACCCAGGGCATCTGCATGCGCAGGGTGACGGGGAAGCCCATGTCGTTGACGGTGGAGAGGCTCAACTCCTCGCCACCCATCTGCTGGGCCTTCATCTGCTTGCCGGCGTGCAGCTCCTCCAGGTACTTGCTCACGGCTGCCAACAGATCAAGTTGAAAGTCAGGCACAAATAAGCGGGGTCAGTATTTGATCGTCCCCGTAAAGAGCGGAAACGTGTTAAAAATAGGAAAAATTGAAAAACAACTGAAAAAAATCAATCGCAAGCGTTTCTGTACAGCTGTTGAACAAAAAAAAAACACGATAGTGAACAGAAAAATTTCAAAATTTAAAGAAAGGGATGATAAACAGAAAAATATCCGGATTAAAAATAACGGAACGATAAACAGAAAAATGTCAGAATTAAAGAAAAGAAATGATAAAAAGAATTAATTTTATTTTTGCGAAGTTTGTGACCGGATCAGGTGTTAAGACTCACTCTTGGCGATGGAGCTGGGGGTGTTCTTGTCGAAGGCCAGGAAGAGGTTGTGGACGAAGGGCCGCAGGGTGAGTCGCAGGTGACCCTGGGGGTCCTGCAGACGGCGCGCGGCGATGCTCAGCTTCTCGTGGATGCTCCTGGTGGTGTGGGGCACGTCCTTGGAGGCGGGGCGGTCGCGGGCCTTCTCGTCCTTGTCCTGGCGGCCGAACACGGCCTGCATGGCGGACTGCATCAGGTCGTCGGGGTTGGCGCCCCACGCGTCCATCTGCACATACACCGCGGCACATTTATTAGCAGCGTGTCTCATTGCCAGCTCCCCACAGAAAGATCAAAACCAAGCATTTTGGGCAATCACTCCAAGAAACCGATAGGGTAAAAATCCCTTGGTTTCTGGGTTGAGCTGCCCCAGATTCTGGTTTTTGGTCTTTTCTGTGCCGGCCACAAATTTTTATGACAGCTCAGAAAGTGTTTGGAGTGTTTTGAAGGCTTCTGTTAGAGGCGAATGAGTTCTGACCTCCTGGTCGACGCTGGAGATGCCCGCCCCGCGCACGACGCGGCGGTAGTAGACGCTGGCGGCCTCGACCGAGGTCATGAAGGCGGCCTGCTCGTGGGTCATGCGGTCCAGCTGGGCGTCCACGGAGGAGGCCACCATGTTGAAGGCGAGGTGGGCACCCCGTGGCATGCGGCGGGCGAGCGGCATGGCCAGCCGGGCGTACCGAGACCTGCGGACACGAGCATCACGCCCCCGACACGCTGTCAAAACAACCCTCAGCACAGTGCCGCAGACTGGCGGTGGAGGGTAGAGTGTGAGGGCTGACGGGGCGGGGAGATAATGTCTACAACGCGGCTGACAAAATAATTTCGAATTTTTGATTGCACCTCACGGTAAAAAAAGATAACTGTTTTTGGGAAGTCCTTCCCGAGAAACAGGAGAGAAGTAACAGCAGTTCCTGAATTTTTGGGGGTCATTTTGAAACGTATACCAAAACGATCAGGACACCCTAAAATGCATTTCTACATGACCCCCAAAACGAGACCCAAAAATTTGGAAACTGGTGTTACTTTACCCCTGTTTCCAAATCTGGAATTTTTTTAACAGTATTTCATTGTGACTTTTCTTACAGTTCCATGCTACTTTTCTAAACGTAAGAAAGGTTCAGAATTTTAATTTTAAGTATTATTATTAACCTTTATCGCCTGTCGTGTACAAATTTCAGCTTTGATTCCTAAACTTTAAATATCATAGGCATTTTATATTTTTTCAAATTTTTTTTTCCAAACGAACAATTTCTTTGCTGAGATGGGCTTGGTACTTACTGGAGGTGGTAGGAGGGGTCCTGCATCTTAGCGAAGGCGTTGATGGTGGACCAGACGTAGGCGGACACGGCCAGGTTGGGCTCGTAGTGGGTGGAGATGGCGAGGCGCTGCCACAGGGGCAGGGAGGGGCGGCTGTAGACGAGCATGGACACGGCGGCCATGCGCACGGGGGCGGGGTTCAGGGGGCCGTGGAACAGGGACAGCAGGGCGTCCTGCACCATGGCGTTGGAGCGCAGGGCGCAGCACCTGAGGGCCAGCAGGGCCTGCACGCGCTGCAAGGGAGAAACAGAGCACAGGTTATAGGTTAGGTCGTGTTAGATTAGATTAGATTACATTAGATTAGGTTTGGTCAGGTCAGGGTTAGGTTAGGTCCTAACTCGACTCCAGCGTAGTGCTATTCGTCGACTGTACCTGGTAGGGAGCCATGTCGCTGTCCTGAGCGATCCTGATGAGGGTCTGCATGCCCTGCGGGGTGGCGGTGCTGCCCAGCGCGAAGGTCAAGGGCGCGCGGAGGGCGGAGGACTTGCTCTGCTCGCCGAGCTGCTCGGCCAGGAAGGCGGCCGCCGAGGACGCCACGGGGCGGGGCGCGCGACCAGCCATGCTGCCCATCGCGAGCACGGTGGCGATCTTCACCTGCAGGATCAAGTACCTCTCGTCAGTCCTAGTTGGGCCTGTCAGGCTTAGATTTCACTGTATTACCCCCTTCCAGAAAAAGATAAATCCAAAAATATCTGACACAATCAAGAAAAATCACAATAAAATGTTTGATAAAAAGATAGGTTTTTATTGAAATATTTGAAGAAAAACGGTCATGAAATTTCCATACCTATCTCCAAGTAGGTATACCTCGGCACTATCATCTTGGAAACACGCAAGCCAGCTGAATGTGAATGTGAATGTAGACTGACCTGCTGTTCGCTGCTCGCCCTGTACAGGTCCTGGAGGTGCTTGAGGATGGTGCGGGTGGGGGTGGGCACGCGGTCGGGCAGAGAGGACAGCGCCATCTGGGCGGCCACGGCGGACATCTTGCGGTCCTTGATCATGGCGACAACCTCGGCCACGCAGGGCTCGGAGCCGCACATGGCGACCACGTCACGGAACAGCTCCCTGTAAGCAAGTTACTTCGACTTACTGTCCACCTCCTGTGTGGGTCGTCTCGTCTCTCCCGGTTCCAAGTCGCCCGCTCCGCTCACCACTGGTCGCTGTTGGTCCTGAGCTGGTCGTGCACGGCGTGCAGCTGGCGGCCGTTGAGGGAGCGGGCGATGCGGACGGCCATGCTGAGGCGCTCCATGGTGCGGGCCGATGGACCCTGGGGCTGGCTCAGCTCCACGGCGGCATTGGACACCTCCTGGACCAGGCGCAGCTTGAGGGCGGCGGACAGGGTGGCGTTCTGCTGCACCTGGGCGGGGCTCAGGGCGCCGGAGTACACGTCGAACAGCGTGTCCTCGTCGCCGTCCTGCTTGCCGCTCCTGGAACCGGAGTAATGACTTCATTCCGCACAACGTCTACGAGATAGTGAGCTTAACCAAGACTAAACCAAAATTTCACAAGAAACTTCCCACAAAATTTCAAATACATTTAAATTGTTACTGGAACTTACTCGGCTGTGCGGTTCTTGCGGCTGAGCTTCTTGCCCGCCTTGTGGAAGTTGGTGTTGTCCTCGGAGTCGTTGGACTCGTCGCTGTTGTTCTTCTTCTTGTGGCTGGTCTTCTTGTGCTTCTGCACGCCGCTCTCGTCGGAGTCCTGGGCGGCGTGCTTGCGGCTGCTGCTCTTGTGCTGCTTGCGGCCGGCAGGGGCGCTGCTGTCGCCGGAGGCGTTGGAGTTGTTGTCGTCATCGGACTCGTTGCTGAAGTTGTCGGACTTGCCGTGGTGGCCGGCCTTCTTGTGAGCGGCGCTCTTTTCGTCGGAGTCGTTGGAATCGCTGTTGTTGTCGTTCTTGTGGCTGGCCTTGCCGTGGCTGCCCTTCTTGTGGTAGTCGTTGCTGTCCTCGTCAGAGTTGCTGTTGTTGTTGTCGTTCTTGTGGCTGGCCTTGGCGTGGCTGCCCTTCTTGTGGTAGTCGTTGCTGTCCTCGTCAGAGTTGCTGTTGTTGTTGTTCTTGCGGCTGCTCTTCTTGTGAGGCGCACTATCGTTGTCGGAGGAGTTGTCGTCCTGCTCGCTGCTCTCCTGCTGCTGCTTCCGGTTCTTGTGGCTGATCACCTCCACGGACTCGCCGGACTCGTCGCTCTCGTCACTGGCGTTGTCGTTGCCGCCCTGCTTGTTGTTGATCTGGAAGAGAAAACCAAGCTGCTTTCACACGGGTACCTTCCCACGAGCATTGCTGGGATATGCGCGGTTATCAATAAGGTTAGGTTAGATCAATGCAAAAGGGGTGACAGAGCGAATTCACTTGACGTTTTCGTTGACTTGGCGCAAGAACACAGGTAAAGGAACAAATGTCGACTATAAACAAGAGACGCGGACAAAGAAAACAGTGCTATATAGAATACGAAGCAACGAACAAGGGCAAAAATAATCTTTGTGAACGTCGACTTGAGATTTATTTTAAAATACGGTGAAAACGATCCCATGAAATTCGAGAATAAGTGGATTCCAAGGATGCGACTATGCTTGCAAGCCCATAAGGACCCTTGAAATTGTCCACCTTCCGTGGAGTTCAAGCGATTGTTTTTACCGTGATTGAAGTTACAAAACGCGCCTTAAGTTATACCTCAAAACAACCTTAAAATAAATCAATCTTTTCTCTGACTTTTTGTCTGAGTTGTCCGAGACTCACCTGCTTGCCGGCGACGCGGTAGGCCAGGCCGTTGAGCATGACGCCGTCCTTGGGGGTCGGCATGCGCTCGCGCACCGGCTGCACGCGGCTCAGCGTCATGTTGACGGCGTGGAAGACGTTGGCGCGGGAGTCCTCGCGCATCTGCAGCTCCGCCTGCATGCTGCCAGAGCTGATGGACTGCAGCAGCTGCAGCTCCGAGCCGGAGCCGCACGCGATCAGCTGGGAGACCGAGGTGCGCTGCAACGACAAGCACACCAGTCAGAGAGAGACAGCTATAACCTAACCTATCAGAGCCGCACGCGATCAGCTGGGAGACCGAGGTGCGCTGCAACGACAAACACACCAGTCAGAGAGAGACAGCTATAACCTAACCTAACCTAACCTAAACTATCAGAGCCCCGCAGGAGATCAGCTCAGAGATGGAGAGGAAGAGGTACACAACTAACCTAACCCAACCAGAGCCACAAATTGATTGAAAGATTTCTTTTCTTTAGCTGGACTATTAACTAATAATTTGATGAAAGGAGTCGTAATTGCAACCCATCACCATTCCCTACTCCACAGCCCAGCCTCACTACGTGAGCACCGCTGATTACTCACAGTCCAGAGGTTGCCGCAGGCGTTGCCGGCGGGGCTGCAGCGGGGCAGGCCGCGGCTCTGCTCGGCGTACTGGTCGCAGTTGGTGAAGTTCTTGGTCTTGGTGATCAGGACGTACTGCTTGCCGGAGCAGACCTTGGCTTCGGCGGCAGACTGCTCGGCGGGGGTGTGGGTGGGGGAGACCTCGTACAGCACCTCACAGCGGCCGGACACTCCGTTCTAGAGGAAGAAGTCACACCCCAGCCGTCACACTTTGCAAGTAAATTCATCAACACTAATCTTTAAAACCAATCAGAGTGACCAGAATAAACATTAAAAAAAGACACTATTCTTTAAAATCTGAATTTTTAACAATTGAATTTTTTAATCTTTACTTCGACTGCGAGCTAACTTAAAAAAAAAATCAAAAAAATAATAATAATAAGAAGGTCTTACCTCGGGAACGCGGAAGACTTCGTTGCCCTCCTTGTCGGCGGCGCTGCGGTGGTCGTGCAGGCTGTTGTCGGAGCCGTGGGTCTGCACCTGCAGGTGGGCGAGGACGCCCTGCAGCAGGTTCACCTCCCAGTCCTTGGCTCCGCGGCTCACCATCACGGTCTTCACCTGGCCGTCCTGGAAGCGGGCCACGGCCGAGGAGCCGGACATGTGCAGCTCCATCTGCTCGTGGTGGCCGGGGAGGGTCTCGTTGTCCTGGGGGGTCACCGACCACCAGCCGGACTGCATGCGCGCGTGCATCGCAGACCAGGACATCTTCTCCAGCTGACAACAAAATTATTAATATTACACCTCCAGAAATCCCACCAAGCTTTCTTATAAAGTTCAGCAAATTTCAAAACAATGTTGACGAAATTTCATAACAATTTTTAGAAAAATTTAGAATTAGAGCATTCAGAACTAT
Source organism: Aptinothrips rufus (assembly GCA_902196195.1). Lineage (NCBI taxonomy): Eukaryota > Metazoa > Arthropoda > Insecta > Thysanoptera > Thripidae > Aptinothrips > Aptinothrips rufus. Next base: position 14,217 of record CABIKL010001728.1, read on the forward strand.
GAAAATCTTGTAGACAAATTCTGATTACAACACAACAAGCACTATATTCATACCGAGACGTGGCTAGTTAGGCTGGTTCTGTCTATGAAACTTTCGGAAATTTTTCACATGTTTGGAAACACTACAACCCTTTTTTTTTTTTTTTTTTTTTTTTTTTTTTTTTTTT
>CABIKL010001729.1:0-14379 GCA_902196195.1 Aptinothrips rufus
AAAAAAAAAAAAAAAAAAAAAAAAAAAAAAAAAAAAAGAAAAAAAAAAAAAAAAAAAAAAAGCAACCTACATATTATGACAGGAAGGTAAAAAGAGGAAGATAATTAAAGAGAACAATTAAAGAAAACAGGCACTGCACAACTGAATTCATCTCAGAAGGTAATATGTAAGAATTTCAAAAAGAAAATAAACTTGCTGGACATAACTTCTTTTTAAATACTACAAATTGAACACAGAGAGCCTTCCCATGATTAAAACATAATGGCTCGTGGGGAAGATGTTTTTAAGACCATAAATAAGAGTAAATTTATAATGAAAACCTTACATACAATTTAAAACGGTATTAAAGCATGGTTAAGGTACAACATGCATCAGGAAGAAAGAGAAGAACTATGTTTTTCTACTGTGAGGTAGTAAAATAGAGCACAGTAATTCTGTGCAATACAGCTGACAAAGTAACGTTTGAAGAATGGCCACAACCCACACCAAATTTCATCTGTTTGACGCATACACAACAGAGCATCCAACAGAGGCATGTACTGACAAAATACGGTTGCCAATCCCAAAAGAATTCAAAGCCTGCCACTGGATTGAGATCTTTGAACACGTCGTAAATGTTCATTAATGTCTGCAATGTCAAAAGACTACTCCTATGAAGATCTATGCTACAGTACTGTGGCCTGACCACCTCAAATAAAAATGTGTAACACAAGCATATTGCAAAGGTATACATTGAGAACAAAAGAAAAAACACCAGCTTACTCAAAAAACCAGGAATAGTTTTCAGGTGCAAAGATCAAAATCCTAATGAAAGATCAGATCACAGTAATACTTGCTCACACCTACCCACCAACTGGAATTTTGGCACAGATACTTTGATTATACATTGGTCAAGAACAAAAAAATAATGTCAACAAAAGTTACTGCCAACAAAAATTACGAACTAGGCAAAATTAATAGAATTAAATATCTGGTCAACATGGTAAAGGAGACATGAGAGATGACCATTTATCTGGTGGAATGAAAATGAAAAACACTATCTTCTTTTTAAATTGGAGTAGTAAATGTGTTGCTCAACCACATAAAAATGCAATTTTGATCACATTAGTTGCAACAACTGTTATGATAGCTCCAAAGACATTACAGAAATCACAAATTATTCACAAACATGCAGCAGAAACTTCAGGAGTTTTCATCCATTAACACATAAAGAACACTACTCAGAGACAATTATCTAAGCTAATACATATTTCAGTCATTCTACATAAACTATATAGTATACACTCGACAACCACACACAACATATAAATAGACAACAGAGTCTTTTCTACTAACACATTATATATCACTTCTGATAACATGATCTGAGATACATTCTCGATTGAGACTAAGGAAGGGAAAATATGCTACTTTCTTTCTCCCACAAATCCCAGTTGCATGAACTCAATTGGTCCACGATCCTAGAAAGCATATGAATTCATACAAGTGAAAGGGATATTTGGCAGCCAGCTGCGTACTCCTAAGACATTCATTGGCCTAACATCTTGATTATCAGCTGCAACTATCAGTGTCGGTACTAAATTCTTGTACCGTGTCAGAAAGAAAAATTATGGACGCAGTGCATTGTTTGATAAAAGTACGTGCAGAACTAGTATAGAAGCACCTCAAGAATATAGGTAGAACCATTGTGTTCGAAACAGTCACAATGTACTCTGTTTAAAATAAAACTTACGCTTTGATCAATGTGAAAATCACCTAATAAAGAAGTTAAAAATGCATATAATATGAGAGGCACAACATTATAACACACAAAACATGCAGCTAAACAACAAAAGCTTTCATATTTTTTGTTCGCTAATGCACCTATAAATAAGTGAATGTCTTTAAAGATGTGAGACAAAGTTGGATAAAGTCTACTACAATACACACGCCACATACTGAAGTTAAAATACCTTGAACTCCAAAAATACAATAATGCTGATTTCTGAAGTCAAAAGTTGTCAAGTAAAACTAAAGAAAAAGAAATTAAAAAGAATGTCATTTTAAATAAGCGCAATTATAACATCATTTGACAACAGTAACTGATCATGACATGCACATACTTCCGAAGTCACTGCACTATAGACAGCCATTTCAAATGCTGTGAGAAATAGTAAAACTAAATACTTGCACCAGCACCTAATTGCTTATAGCACCTATGTTTTCTTTCACCATTTACAAAGACACATTGATCAATATTTCACACATAGTATCTATATGAGAAGAACATAATAATTAGTTTAGGCAATTAATAACAAAGCGAGCAGACTGTGGTAATTGAGAATGCAAAATTATGTGAGAAATGGAAGTAAATAAATATGTATTAGCGATGCCAAACAACTGTTGCTATGGTGGACTGTCCTGTAACTTTCAAAAGCTCAAATGGTACTTCCAGGTGTTCAATAGCCTTCGAACTTAATATCTGATTAAACACCAGATACAAATGAAATGCCATTAGGAATCTGTAATTGCCAACATCACAATACACTCTAAATGTCTCAAAAATGCTCTGCTATATGTTGAATTTCAAGAATACCTAAAATGCAATATTTGAAGGGATTTCTCTAGAATATTGTAGCAGGTCTGAATGAACCACCTAGACTAAGCGCAGAGTGTCTTGAGACGTCAGAAGGAACCAAGTATTTTGAATTTGAATCTATGAAAAGGAAGGAAGGCACAATGCAAGAGCTGATGTTATTGTAATACTGGACTGGATGCAGAGCCAAATCGGAAGAAATATGAAACTGAATGTCATACACACAAATAAATAAATAAAAGAACAAAAAATTATACTCTTGAAACGCACAAAAATTTCCTGCAAGATGTCAAGGTAAAACAAAGTAGTAAGTATGAATGCCAGGAACAAAATTTGAACTTATTGCAACCACACAAGATCCACGAAGTTCTATGCTACGTGGTATTGGCACATGGTGTTGTAACACTTCAGAAAAATTGCTATATCTGGCTTCGTACAGAAACAAACACGAAAAGAAAAAAGAACACAGAATAAAAGTAGCCCATGAGAAGGAATTGAGCGACCTGATTTATCACACAGTAGGGAATTGTTAAAACTTAATAAAAGAATAAAGATAAAGGGAAAATCTTGAAACCGTACAGAGTAAAGAGGCAAAAAAAGATTCTAAAATTACAACATGAACATAGATTTGCAGACATGTAGCCGATCAATGAAGTAAACAACCTTAAACTCTCATAACACTTCTAAAGTACTTTGTTCTTGAGATAGAAAGAAATATGTTCTCATAATTCAACACATCAATCAATTGTTTTTAAGTTCATAAAGACTGTAGTTGACTAGTACGTTCCAACAAAACAAAGTCACATTCCACCTTTGTATTTAAGTTTCTGATATTCGAACACATGCAAAATAACCTAACACTCTAATCATAAAAGTTAACACTAAGAATAATTTAATAAAGCCATAGCTATGCTGAATTGAGTACATGAAGATAAGTTCAATTCAAATCCTAGTCATCTGAGTAATGCAGATTGCGCATAATGCGTAACATGTGTAAATAGATACACATCAGACTTTGGCTAAGACTTGAATTTTAATTAATCTGATTTCAGGACTTACATTTCATTTATTTCATTTATCAAGTCAAAATTTCCATTCCACAGAGGAAAGCTTCTTAAAGACATTACAAATCATGATATTCAATGTACCACATGCAACTATGGCTTTATTATTTAGCACATTGACAACAACAAAATAAAGCAAAGAGCCAAGACTTTCCATCAAACAAAGAGAGAAGAAATATTCAAATATAAATGGTTGCAAAACTTAGAACACCTGAATTCTTAAAAATGAAGGAGTCACTCACTCACTGAAAAAATCATGGCAACAATAAAAACACCTCATGAAACAAGCTAATTGACTAAAATGGTGCAATGCTAACTTCTACTAAAAGCACATCAAGTGACCAACAACAAAATGAATCCCTAGAGAAAGACTGATGTAAAATATCGAATCATACCAGCTACAAGAAAAAATATGATGAAATGTAATCAACTGTTTAAACAGAGCTCAAGTTTGCATGGATTGAGTAAGCCTCAGAATGAATGATAGGTCTTGGTGATAAAAGTTGGGCAAGAATTAGCAAAAACTTAACAGGAAGTTTAGGGCGGCTGCACAATGCCGCGTTTTTCAAGATTTTCTTTGAGCGTATAGAACAGACTGAGCTGCTGTTCAGGCTTCAACGATAGAACCTGTACAACACAAAGAATGAGAAAATTTAGTAACAAAGCATAAAGTAAATAGGCAAAGGTGGATGTCTTTGAAACACAAACCATTTGCAAAAGTTTCTGTGGGGATTGGTTGTGAATGAAGCTGGAAATGTAGACATTGACGAATGTAGCCATCAGATATTGGCAATCAAAACGGTCCATGATGCCCCCATGACCGGGAATAACGTCTCCAAAGTCCTAAAATCCAGGTAAGTGTTTGACCTCTATGTTCTTTTTATAATAAAAAGCACAGATCATTTACATGCAAAGTTATACTTACTTTAATCTTGAATGCCCGTTTGAAGCCACTAGCAAAGAATCCTCCAAATGGACCAATGACTGAGCTGAAGATGGACATTGAGAGGGAATGCAGCATGAATGGATACAAAGTAACTGTATTCTTCACCCCAATCTGAGAAAAAGATTACGAAAATGTGAAGTTATATAATGAAGACAACAAATGACCATCAAGAACAGCAGAATCAATTTGTTTTGTTACGCACTAGCTTCAATAATCCAGACATTGTTTCAGGAAGAGTATATTCTTCTAGGCGGAAAAGACGAGACGGTTCACACTCCATAGTCATTGCTCCCTGAGTCTCACTGTACTCAATGGGACAAACAAAATACTGATACTGACACATCACATACGACATCTACAAATGAAAACAAACAAGAAAAATAGTTGTCAAAATTAAAAAAGAACTTACTCTAAATTCATGCGCTGTAACGATCAAGGAGACTTAAATTACCAAGAGTCCAAAGAATACAGTGGCCAGTCCCCCTCCAATGAATCCTTCCCATGTCTTTTTGGGTGAAAGTTTAATCAAAGGTGTGCGACCAAAGAAGAAACCAAATACATATGCCCACACATCATTTATGACTATCATTGAAACCGGAACAATAAACCTGCAAGAATTGCATAATCCTTTCATTGTAACTCATTTCAGTGCTTATCAATGTACAAACAGTAAATTTTCAGTTTGAAAACACAGAAACCTATCAATTACTCACCAAATGAGGCCTTCAAAAATATTCTGGATGATGAGGTAGCTCTGAGTAACAACAATCAGGAGAGCAACATGAGTCCAGGCAAATAGAGAAAACTGCTTCATGTAATATTTCTTCACCAGTGACAGCACAAACCATACAAAACCAACAATATAGAGACAGAAGGAGAAGAACCGATGGTATGTTACAAGTACTCGTAGATAATCCTAAGAGAAAAAAAGCGAGAAATTTTTGTAAAAATTATTTCATTAGCATAAGTTCACTACATACCAAATTTTGAAAAGAAAAAAAAAACATCTTACAGTACGATTAATGACAACACTAAAGTAGTCCACCAGACTTTCTCCATAGAAGAAGTAATTTGAGGTGATCAAAAAATACCACGAGAGGGATCGGAACCAGGGTAGACCATGAATACGGTAGACTGCATAGCCAATGTTGATTATTTCTTCAAAGCATTTTACTTGCACAATCAGAGTCTGGAAAAAATATTAAAATACTCTGTTATTGCCAAGACAATAATTGCTCAGTGAACAAAAGTTTAAAAATCCATGTAATTTAACTTACTGCAACCATGAGAGCTAATGGCCCAGCGTAGATGAGAAGACAGAAACCTCCTATCATGACAAACGTGAAAATTCCTCTGATTGTCCAGTTACGCCACCTACAAGTTAAAATGAGTAGAATATTAAAAAGAAGCATCATACCAAGGAAAGATGGAAAATATTCAGTGAACTGTCGTTCAATGATACAAATTACTAAATATGATTAATCTTTGAACAAACAAACTACAATAGTATTATTAGGACTAAAAAAAACAGTAGCTGGTGGTATGATGAATTGATAAAATAATAATATGGTTGCAAAGAGATATGTGACAGATAAGAAAATTATAGACAGTATCCGAGCAGATCTGGTCACCACTCACCTGTCTGAGAAGCCTTTCAGTGCACTGTCCAGAATCTCAGGCGTCTTATCAGTTCCAGTTGGAATGGTGTGAGTGAGGACAACGTCCGCCTTCTCATCAGGACTTTTGTCATCTTCTGAGTCAAGATCATCCCGCTGTAACAGACCATAGAGAACAGCGCACAAAATAAAGCTCATAACATAACATACCATCACTATTGGTTTGTTTTTTTTGGAAGTGGGGGGGCATATATATCACATGTTTTTTTAGAAGCAAGGTTAAAAAGATGCGACAATTGGAATATCACAAAAACAAGTGAATCAATTTGAGATCCAGGCAAAAATTTCAAATTTGGATACTAACAAAATCACTGTCAATCTCCTGTCCCTTGTCAGAGTCTTCTGCTGCTGCAGCCGCCGCCTCCGAATGTCTTTTCCTCAACTCCGCCATGTCCGTAACAAAGTTGGTGAAACGGAAAAAGTCAAAATTCCAACTCTAGTGCGCAAATTCTGCACCTACAATGACATTAGAGAACATTTGAATATCCATGACTGTGATCCAGGACGTGAGACATCACTTCTAATTCACTGGTTGTCTAATGTGGTAAATACGCACCACTGTGACGTCACAACAAATCAATATCATTCCGGTAGCAGCATACACATATTTTGCCAGGAATTTCTATGTTTATATTCATTTTAATGAAAGTATTCTGATACTAATATATTTCAACTCATCCTGGACTATAACAAACGATTGAAGAGAATTGAAACCAAAATAACTACGAAAAATAGACTCAGTATTTTGTGGTTAGGATGGCAGCACTGTAGATGAAAAGTTTTTGGTGCCAACCTAAGCACATACGAACAAAGAGGGAAGTTTCATGATGTTTCAATTTTAATGCTGTATCAAAATTCGAAACCAATTTTTGATTGGTCTATGTGATTCAGTGACTAACCCACGAATCCAGGCAAACCTCAATGTGAGAGACAATGGAAGAGTCGAGATAAGCAGTCTTTCGTCTGCATGAGATATAGATCTGCATCAGATTTGGACGAAAACGTAACCACGGCCATAATGCGAAACCAGCAATTTTTTGTAATTTTTTTTTTGGGATTTAACACCTCGTTGCTATTGAGAGAGCTTGCTGATATATACTTCTGAAGAATGAACGTGCAGATCGTCCGCATAAGACCAGGTGTTCGTTCCCCCTCACTGGCAGACTGTGCGCTCTGCGATGGGCGCCCAGTTTGGATCAAACGCTGTGATAGCCATGGGAATTATAGAGGCAATCGGATTGCTTTGGAGCGTCTGGTTCACGGCAATGTGAGACACTGGCAGAGGCAGAGGGCATGGATTCACTTCTGCTGCTGTTCAAAGATGACAAAGATTCGGGGAGGAGGGAAGTTAGGCTGGAGATCCCTCTTTTGAAAACAACAGCGTTAGTTTGCCCGGATCCATCGCAATGCGAGCAGCACCACGGCTTGCGTAACAAGAGCTCGTTATCTCAGACATGTCGGCCGCGGCGGGACTGTCTCTCCAAGGCCCAACACGAACCCGGCATAGCCATCGCGGCCTCCGCGGACCACGGATCGTCCCGTCCAGACCCCCCCCCCCCCCCCCCCCCCCCCCCCCCCCCCCCCCCCCCCCCGGCCATCCAAACTACATTCCAGGAGGGTCCGGGACGAGGAGGAGCAGGGGCACGGACATATGATCCGCACACACACAAGGCTCGGAGCCGCTTGTTCCTAGCCTCCTCCCGACCCCGACGCGGCTCGCGGCTCCTCAGTCACAACACTGGACACATCGCTGGGATCGAGCGAGCCCGGAGCTTCTCGACCGCCACGCCACACGTCCACAGGAACAAAAGCCCGGTGAGTGAAGACTGTGCTGAATTTCGGAATTTGAAAGCTCGAGAACTTCAATTTGTCACGCGCCTGGGGAAGTTCCTTGTGGGGCAGACGTTTGAAGAAAAGTATCCTTCAACTGCGTGTAGAAAAGCACTGCTGATTATGCGCACAGTATTATGGGCTTGCGTTGTAATACTGCCTGCCTTGAATATCACTCGTGGTACACTTATCCACTTTTCTCTGGCGACTGCCTAAAAAAAACGGACTTGCCCGGCACCATTTATAGATGTATGTCATGTACAAGGCCGTTCCCATGCGCATAATCAACGGTGTCGTCTTGCCACCTGTTCGACCGGCGAGCGTGCATTTAAGACGTGTGTTCTCTGAAGGTGAAACTGAAACGTCTCTAAGGAGCCTCTACTCTTTAACTAGAATGGTTCCCCTTTCGTTCCCCTTGGCCCCAGGTGCGGTTCCTTTTTCTGGAATGAGGAACTTTGGAAATTTATCAAATTTTCAGACAGCAGAAAGCTACCTCGAAAACACAAATATGTCGTTCGAAACCACGATTTAAAATTTTTTGTTAAGTCTAATTCAAAATGCAATACCAGCCAAATTAAGCTTAATTTTACTTTCACTTAATTTCCCTTTTTTTTTTTTACAAAATACCTTATGGCTGGTGTGATATACACCATTATTAGAGCTCTCAGCTGCCTTTGATGCCGGTAAGGACGGATGAAAATACAATGACGAATAGCTTTTTCATTTAAACTTTTTCTGTCAATTCGTGCATACGCGAGAGTTGTTAGCGTCGCGGATATGAATAAATTTATATGTTTTTTCATTATTTCAGGTAACGACTCTCCCCCCTCTAGAACTAGGCCTTTCACCATAGCAGTCGGCAGCTGTAATAATTATCAGTATTGGGGTCAATATATCGGAGGATCATGCTTGTGTTTTATTTTCAGATATTATGGGATCACAGAAAAAGCAAGACGTCAGAAAAAACAGAAGAAGAGGGCTGGAGGGTGAGTGCCTATACATTGCGATTGTGTTTATTTGAGGCGAAACGATGACTCTGCTTGGGACTTCCCTTGCACTTCGTTCCTTGTAGGGAGCGCCTAGCATGGCCCTAGTCTGTCAGAAAACTATGAAGCGCTGGGTCCTCAGAACAACTTTATTCGATCTGCCATAAGCAACGTTTCAACCTAATCCAATCTGCTCAAATTACTGCAAACATACAGTTTTTCATGTCACATTAGAGAACTGATGAAAGTCTCATCAGATCAAAGTAGGCGGCACCGGACCAGCGTGAAGAGCGACGCAGGTCTTAGCTTGACCTGAAAAGAGTCGCTAGGCTTATGCAGACCTCGGACTCGGAATTTGTTGAAACGTCGCTCCATATCTCGAACTTTGTTCTCAGAGCCTGCCTGTCGCGACTCCGTTCCGCTACGGTCGTGTCATCTCATATGGCGTGCTCCACACTAAAGAGTGCTGATAAGTCTCTTTCCCCTTCTCTGCCCGGGACTGAGACCTGTCGGGATGGTTATGTTCGCACAATCGATTCCATAACCGTTCAAGCAAAAGAAACCCAGCGCAAGCGCATCCGCGGCTGTGTGCTCCTCCCCCCTTCCCACAAACCAGCCCCAACCCGCCCCCGGGCAAATAGGTTAAACATAAAATCACCTGCCGAAGCCCCAGCTCCCAGCTCATTTCCCCGCCATGCTACCGAGCGTTAGCATGGTTGTGTAAGTGTAGGGGAGGACCAGGGAAGACCAATGGGAAACATGCCAGCTCGAGGGGCTTCATATGCAAACAGCGAATCCAAATACGTAAAACATGTGTCTGGATTAGGTTGTTCCAAGTTCTGGATTTTTTCTGTGCTTCACCGCATAACTAAGATTAAATCGAATGGACGTAACATGGTTCCAACAGAGCGCTATACAGCGGGTTGGTTTGTGTCGCTGCCCTTGGCTGGGCTGGGCTGGGCGGGCTGGGGACAGAGAACTCTTGTGGGTCTTCCCTCGGTGAGTAGGAGAGCTCGGGTACAGTCTCCATCAGAAGTACTTTGCACCTCACTTAGTTTGCAAATAAAAAATCCAAGAAAAAATCACTGCGGGCGTTTATGTGAACCTCTCTCTTCCCTCATTTGCAAATTGGAGCTGTAACTGCTTTGCTTTCAGACGGCGTCTCTTCGCTCTCGTCGTGGAGGGTCTCCCTATGGCTGGTGATTGTGGCCCTGGTGGCGTACCGCGGACTCGAGTATCGCCGCTACTGGTATTCGCTAAGTAAGAGATTGCCTCTCTAAGTGACTGGTTCTGAGGCTCGGCTCGGCTCGGCTCGGCGTGTTCCTGACCTGCCTCGCCTCCCCGCCCCGCAGGCCCGGTGGTCGAGGTGCAGCAGGGCGCGCTGCAGGGACGCGCGGCCCGCACGGCCTCGGGCGTGGAGTACTTCGCCTTCCAGGGCGTCCCCTACGCGCAGCCCCCCGTGGGCCCGCTCCGCTTCGAGGACCCCCTCCCCCCCGAGTCGTGGGCGCCGGATGTCCGCGACGCGCGCGCGGACGGCCTGGTGTGCGCGCAGCCCGCCATGCCCCTGCCCGAGGCGCTGCCGGTGAGTGACTCGGAGAGGCTGCCAGGGAGAGAGCCGCAGTCACCACGAGACTAACTCCCCCACCCCTCCCAGTTCACACCGGTGGCAGTGACTGTTCTTGCTTCTTCTCTCTTTGCAGAAAAACCTGTCGGCGATGGACGTTATTCGGTTTCTTGGAGCTGTTCCGAGCATATTCCATCGCGCAATAAAACTGATGCGTCAGAGTGAAGACTGCCTCTACTTGAACGTGTTTACCACAAAGGTGGGTGATAAATAAATCATCAGGGGCCGTCTATAAATTACGTAACATACTTAAGGAAAAGGCGGCTCCGAACAAAAAAAAGTTGTGCGAATAACTAGCCTAACTCTTCGATTGTTTCAGCGCAAGAACACGGGGAGAGTTAGGATAAGTCCATCGTGAAGAAGGGGAGGTGGGGTCAATGCCATTGAGTCTTAACTAATTTAGCGACGTCCCCTTAGACCAGCTCTCGGCTGGCTGTGGCGCCTGCAGTCCGCACGGTAGACACGCCCGTCGAGCTGGCCTGTCTAGCTCGGTTGCCTACCTCGCCCGCGGTTGTTATGCCAGTTCCTGCTGCAGGTGGGTCGCGACGCCGCTCTGCCCGTGCTGGTCTACATCCACGGCGGCGCCTTCATGGTGGGGGACAGCGGCTCGGACCTGCTGGGTCCTCAGCACCTGCTGGAGCGGGGGCTGGTCGTGGTCACCCTCCAGTACCGCCTCGGCGCGCTGGGCTTCCTGGCCGCGGGCCGGCCCTCCAACGCCGGCCTCAAGGACGTGGTGGCGGCCCTGCGCTGGGTGCGGAGCAACATCGCCCAGCTCGGCGGCGACCCCGACAAGGTGACGGTGGCCGGCCAGTCCGCGGGCGGCGCCCTCGCCCACTACCTCACTCTCTCCCCCTCGTCCAGAGGTAAGGAACGTCTGTCTGTCTCTGTCGAGCAAGGAGTGCAGCGTCTAGACGCCATGGTCCGCCAGGTCTGTTCCGCGGCGTCATGAGCCTGTCGGGCACCGCGCTGCACCACTGGGCCTACAGCTCGCCGGAGAAGGCCCGCGCACGCACTCGGGCCCTGGCACAACGCGTGGCCCTATCCACCGGACAGCACGTGGACGTCAACAGCCCCGAGGACCTGCTGCGCCTCCTGCGCGCCGTGGACGTCAGGTACCTGGTGGAGCTCGACAACTGCTTCAGCGACCGCGTCGAGGTGAGTCGTACGCAAGGGGTAACCACTCGAAAAAATCTTGTACATCTCAACAAAAAAAAATCATTTAAAATCATCGAAAATCATTTTAAATCATCAAGAACAAATCATCTAAAAATCACAAAAAAAATCACAAAAAATCACAAAAAAATCAAGATAAATCATATTAAATCACATTAAATCACTCTAAATCATCTAAAATCACAGTAAATCACGTTAAATCATTTAAAATAATGACTCAAAATCATCTTAAATCAGGATAAAATTACGCTAAATCATTTTAAATCACAGTAAATAATTTAAAAGATTTATAAATTTTTAAATCTTGTACACGTTTTGGGCTAGTGGTTACCCCTTGGTCGTACGGGACTGCCCTTCGCCAACACGAGCGTGAAGAATGAATTCACCGTCGGGGCTGGCGCCGTCTGAACCCCTTCCTTTGATCTTCTTGGTTCCCAGGAGGCGAAGTGGCTCATGGACGAGTTCCCCTTCCAGCCGAGCGAGGACGGCACTCTCATCACCGACTCGCCCCTGAGCCTGATTCGGAACGGGGCCGCGCAGCAGGTACCCATGGTGCTGGGTCTGACCGCGCGGGAGGGCCTCTTCGCCTTCCCCAGTGCGTAACGCGTAACGCCCGCTGACAACCGCGGCTAGACGTCGTGCTCTTTACTCATCTCACATGTCTCCGAGAGGAATTCAAGCGACCCGTTGCACTCCCACGTCCTCTAGGCACTCAGGCGAAGCAGCTGCCAATGCGGCAGCAAGCCCAGCTTGTCGAAATGGACTTCCACCTTGCCCTCCCAGAGTACATGCGGCCCCTTTTCCCGCGCGACTCGGAGGAACTCGGGCGTCTTCAGGCCGCCGTCAAGGACCACTACTTCGGCGGGGGTGACATCGGCAGCGCGTCCTTGCAGCAGTTTGTCAACGTAAGGTGTCTTATCAACGCTCAGATGATAAAACTGGTGGTCGGGAATCAGGTATGCTTCACTAATGGTCCGTTTCTCAGTTTTACGGGTCGCTCATGTTCGACTACGACACGCATCGCCTGTCGAGAGAGCTGGCCGCGGTCTCTTCAGCTCCAATATTTGCATACAACTTCACATTCGAGGGACGATTGAATCTATTCAGAAGAACGATGCTGTATCATGTGCCAGGCAAGTTCAACATTTAAAGAGGTACTAGCTACAAAGCCTTCCTGCTTCGTAATGAGCTGCTATTAATAGAAATATTTAAAACCATCCTGTTCCACAGAATACAAGGGCGCGACACATTGTGATGAGCTGGGTTATATATTTGAAGCGGATGTACTGCCATTTGTTCCTATGAATGAAAATGATCCTGAACAAATAATAAGAGAAACTGTACTGAAACTTTTCTCAAATTTTGTGAAGAGTGGGTAAGTGTTAACTTCTGACTTGGAACAAGAATGCCAACACACGGCAATATTTAAGATTCTCTGTTCACAATATTATTGGGGCTTCCCTGTGTGACTATTGCTTCACAAATAAAAATTTTTGCTTGACAGGAATCCAGCACCTGTGATCACAACAAATGGTGTTCAATTAGATTGGCCATCAGTGTCAAGAAATGAAACTCCAAAGCTGAACATCAACATTCCTATAAGTTTGCAGAAGGGTCACAGTCCAGCAGATATGTCATTTTGGGATAAGTTTTGCCAGAACTGTACATAGACTGGCATAGTTAAGAAACCACTTTTTGCATACACAATGTGTAAACCATGAGAAGTTAGTCTTCTCATAGTTCTACCTCGCTGGCCATAAGAAAGCTGTGATACAAAGAATAACCTACATATGAGATGCAACAAGTTACATGTACAGATTTGAGGAGGCTGCAGAATTTTGTCCCTGCATACAAAATTTGTTGGGTTGAATACACAACAAAATCCAGTGTGTAATTATATTTGGCTTGGATGCATAGTTCCTCCTGCATATAATAAGTTCCAAACATATTTCCGCTTTATTATCCGGACCTACTTTGATGAGAAATTACGAATGAAAGTCATTAACATTTATTTACTATTTTATTGATTAAATCCGTCATAGAAAGGCAATCATCACAGCAAGAATAGGTCAAATTAATGCACTACAGTGCTGCACATTTGCTAGCACTGCATTCATAAGGACTATCTCATTCATCCAATAAGAATAACATGATATTGCTATGACAGAAACAGAATTTTAACTGAGAAATTCAGAGACATTCAGAGATATCAACAGGAGTTTGAAATGACATTCACCCTTGGACCAAGTTATGATAGGAGATAGCCCCATCAAAAGTGAAAAAGGCAAAAAGTGCAAAAATACAATTACCTGTCCAAGATATGTTATCACTATTGTATGGATATTTAATACGACAGTTTTTTATCAACAGGAATGAGTCCAGCTGCAATGATTTATTGCTGTAAGTCAGTGGTATTTGTCGGTCCCATTTTAAACCACCAAACTGAGCTTCACATGATTATCAGAAATTTGAACCTTGAGTAAAATTAAATTATGAAAAGAACAA
>CABIKL010001730.1:0-14376 GCA_902196195.1 Aptinothrips rufus
AGTGAAGATTGCAAGTCAAAACTAAGACGTTGCCGATCTACGGCGTTCTCATCACGACAACGGAATAAATTCGAGTGTTGACATTCCGTAGTTTGTCTATAGCGTGCATAAGACACAGCCACAACGACCGTTACATGTGACTCCTTAGGGCCACTCGGCTATATGAAATCCTTGTACTGGAAGTGAAAGCAAGCTAAATTCTATAAATCCGGAATATTGACGATTTTCCATTGCTTTTGTTTCAAAACAAAAAAATAATCACATCACAATCTTGGATCATAATAGAAATTTAAACACAATTCCTCAATCAATTTTAAGTTTAGCAAGGCCGCTTTATCATACATCTCAGTCCAAATTTTAAATTTTCCTATTAAAGAACACAATTTTTCAAAGCTGTCGATTGTCATACTTGATAGAACGACTAATACTGACGTATGTGACGATTAATTATTATCAGTGCTGGTTAGATCCTCCAGTCGTTAGGTTAAGACTTCACGATGAAACTAAGAGGTGAAAAGAAGGAACCGAGGACCAGAAGTCCACAAGATAACCAGGAGTTTCAATATGCTGGAAAACACTCGTCTACTTACCGACACCGTAATCTCCGATGACCAGAAATTTGAACAGGACTTCCTTTTGAGCACATTTATCACTGGCGCACACTTCTCTGGCGTCTCGCGGACTGTTGTTCAGTAACATACTGCCTCTGTACGTGTACTCAGTTGAACAGCTAATATGTTACTGTCTGCCCGCTGCCCATCTGCCTCGCTTGATTTGACGAGCCGGCCCGGCCGCTGCAGCACGACTCTGATAAGCTCGTATCGTCTTCTGCTGCTTTCGGAAGCTTGTTGTGATCACGTGACGTGACGCTGCTGCCCGCTGCTGCCATCTAGCTGTGAACGGCGGCGCCTCTGAGCGATACGGTAAAATGAGTGGTGATAAAGTGGGCGGAAACGGATCAAACGTTCGCACTATGGACGTTTTCGCTGTGCCGCGCGGACTTCGGTTAATATAAGTGGTATAGTTCTTCCTATCATAAGGTTAAATTCTAAATATCGCGTCTTAGAAAAATTAAAGTTTACAAAAAAGTGATGTATGTTTTGTTGTTGTAGTAATGAGGTGATAAAAAATCTCTGTTTGATGGGGTGAAACAGATCATGCCTAAAACGAACTAAAATGAAGCCCAGCTTGAAAATGCATAACGAAGATATCCAGAAAAATCAGCCATATCTATGCAAGATAGTAACTTGTCTTTATTCCTCCCGCAGTCACAGGGCACGGGTCAACACAGGGAACGCAAATAAAACTGATCTCAAAACGACATATTTAGTCAAAATAAAAATTTAATCAATCAAATTTAATTACGGCAGGAGGCCTGACTTCGATGTCAGGTGACGATCAAATAGTGACATGGATGCCTCGCCCCTCTTTGGACCTATGCGGCGCACAGCGGCCCCTGGAATGTTTGGGGGAGGGGGGGGGGGCACCTGTTAGCTGGCAATGGGCGGAGCATCCTTTGCGCTTGCCGTACAAGCACGCCTGCCTGCCATATCACGGCCTCTGCGAGGCGTAGACGCTGACTTTGTAGGGCTGGCCGAAGCTCGTGGCGTACTGCTGGCTGCTCGGCTGGCTGCTCGCATGGCTGCTGGCACTCGGCGCGGGGTAGGTCTGGATGGGCAGGGAGCGGTGAGCGCCGTACGGCGGGAAGGAGGGCCACGCCGCGGACGCGGCGGGCCAGCTAGACTGCTGCTGCTGGTAGCTCTGCAGGATGGTCGGCCCCCCCAGGACCCTGTCTGCGGGCTGCTGGGCTCCTCCCAGCGGCACTCCCGTCACGGTGACGTCAGTTTTCACCTGCTGAGAGGCGGCCGCGCTGGGGGCGGCACCAGCAGAGGGGTAGCTGGCGGGGTTGCTACTGACGGAGACGGCAGTCTGGACACCGGAGGAAAAACCCATAGCCTTCCAGATGTCGGCGGGGATCGAATTGTCGGTGAGGGCGCCGCTGAGTCCTGTCACGGAGACGACCGGCGAGGGGCTGGGCAGGGCCGGCTGGACGGCGACGGGTGACGACACAGTGAGCACGCGGCCTCCTACTACCGGCTGCTCGGCCCTCATGGCCTCCTCCAGGCTGGCATACACGGGACGAAGCTGGCCCTCCACCTGGTACAAGTACAGCGGGATCGGGAGAGGTGCACTCAGAGCGCCGTAGGGGACGGCAGCGGGGGCGGCGGCAGGGGCGGGGGCGGGGGCGGGGGCGGGGGCGGGGGCTGTAAACTGAATGCTCGGCTGCACCACAGGGCCGTCGAATCCGTTCACCCTGCAAAACGTGAAGAGGAAAGTAGTGTGTAGTTGCGATCAGCTCCATTGATTTGTATCGTTATGTTGGCTCAGATTAAATTAATTTTCAATTTTAATGCTTGGATTTTACTGAACTGAAACTATGCGACAATGATCAAAACCATGCCGTTTATTCAAATATATTTAAAATAGTTTATTGCGTACTTGAAGTTGATTCGAATCCCATGGTAGTCCTGTGGAGGGATCGGCTGCCCACTCTTGATCCTGTCGAGAAGTTCCTTGGTGTCGGAGAACTTGAAGTTCTCGTCGAGATAGCGGGCCAGGATCCTGTCCCTGTCCACGGGGGACTGAATAGTACGCCCGCCCATGCTGCGGCGTGGGTACGCACACATCATGGAAAAAAAAGTGTTTAGAAGTTGGGCCTCTTATTGCATTTTAGTAGAAACCAGCTAAAACATATTTACCGGAACCTGGGTTAGCTTCCTTAGCGCCTAACCAAAGGTGGGTAGGCAATCCCGCACAACGGGGTATTGTTGCGGGCGTGCCTACCCCTCAGGCGCCTCCCCTCGCCTTCGAGCGAGCGATACTCACGTGGTCATCGAGGTGCTCGGGTAGGTCGCCATCGGCAGCCCAGCAGAGGATGTGCGGAAAGAAGACGAGGCGGGGCTGGTGAACACGAGGGCGCCTCTGGGGCTGCCGGGGTACTCGCCTGCGGCGCTGCGCGGCCCCTGGGCTGCAGGGACCTGGACAGCAGCCTGTGCGGCGAAGAGGGGAGTCTGCCTGGCCTGGGGGACGCCCACCTCCAGCTGGGTGTGCACCGCCTTAGCCACGACGGGCGCCTCTGCAAACGCAGCGACCGCCCCCTCTTCCCCCGCGGCCGGGGCTCTGTCGCGTGTTGTCGTCGTTTCCTGATCGGACCTCGAACTTGATGCTCCGGACGTCCCTTGTGATCCTGGACCGATGACCGGGGTCGCGGAGGACTTGATCTCGTCCCGAGGGGCAGCCGAGGGGGTGGCGGCGCCAGTGCTGCTCTCTTGGAGAGCCTCGGCGTCGACTGCAACCCTTCGGTCTTTCTCATCTTTTTCATTCTTTATCCTCCTTTCCTCATCTTTTCTTTGCTGTTCTTCTATCTTTTTCTTATCATCTTCTTCCCTTTCCTTCATTTTTCTCTCTTCTTTTTCTTTTTCTGCTATTTCCTGCAATTTTCTTTGGTCTTCTCCCTCTTCACTCTTTTTTCGATCGTCCTCTTTCCCCTCCAGTTTTTTCTGCTCCTCTTCTTGGCTTTCCTTAGATTTTCTATCTTTTTTTTTTCGATCATCCTCACTTGGTTTTTTAGCATGCTCATCATGAATTGTCTTCTCGTCCTCAAATTTTATTACGTGTTCATCAACATGTTTATCCTTCTTCTTTTTGTCCTTTTTTTTCTTCTTCTTCTTCTTTTCTGTTTTGGCTTCTTCATCGGCTTCATCAAACTGTCGGAGGACATCTTGCTCTGAAGGCGTCACTTCCGATATACCAACGTTCAGATCCAGATCGTCGTAGTTGGCCATGTCTGCAGGAGGCGAGATGACGAGCGGTGTAGAAGTGGAATCTGAAGATTTATCAGGTTTCCCTTCCAAACCGGGTTCAGCCGAGGAGACCAGGGAGGAGACATTTCTTCTCTCTCGAACGAACGACACTGCGAAGAAAATTATTTCATTTCATCTCTATGATCTTAAAGGTTCAAAATTTCACGACAAAGGATCGACAAGGACAAGCGGGCTGGTCCCGTTGGTGTGCCGCATTGGGGACAGGACGGGGGCGCTTCATTTCGGCACCCACGAAGAAATATAACTCATCGCTCAACACAATGTGAATTAGTTTAGTTGTATTTTAAACCTCAACCTGCTGGTCTTCATCATCAATAGTTCTTTTCACATCACGCACGGTCGAGACCAGTCGAGACTGTGGAAAATTTTGTTCGAACTTGCATCAATGCTATACATTATCTTATCCACAACAGAAATTGAAAGGTCGGTTTTTGAGAGCTGTGCTCTCAGCAAAATCATATCAGAATGCACGAAGGGAGGGAGGCATTTTCGGTCGGCGTACTAGTCCCAAGTCCCAACGGCCCATTTCCCAAGATTAAGTGATTTTCTGTTCTTGATTTACCGCGATTTCAAATACGTGAGAGGGCAAATTTTATTCAGATTTGCGGACCAGCGCGTCAACGTATTTCCTACGAGTTTTTCCGACTTAGAAATAGGCTGATTTCTCGTTGGGATCCAAAATGGGAAGAGAAATTTTAACGTACTGTTCACTTGTCGATCCAATGATCCCCGTTCAGACTGCAGTCAGTGATAAGCAACAGGCGGGTCGAGCTTGACGGCTCACTGCCTCATTCTCACGACTCGACCGACCTGCTCATCTCTAAATGGAGTCCAGTCCTTACCCTGGCTTTGCAGGTCTTGTTGCACCTGGGCGGCGGGGGCGGCGGGGGCGGCGGGGGCGGCGGGGGAGCGGGCGCTCACCCCCTGTAGCTGCAGCTGCAGCAGCGCCGCGACGACCAGCGCCGCCGCCGAGACGAGCAGCGGGGCGGAGCGAGGAGCAGAGCGAGGCGTGGACCACCCCATGGCGACGCGACAGGACTGCGACTGCAACGACTGCCTGGGCGAGCAGCAGGGCTAGAGCGGGGCGGGGCGGGGCGGGGCGGGGCGGGGCGGGGCGAGGTCACCAGATACTGACCACCCAAGTCCCCATAGTCCATCGCATTACATGCTTACCTCCGCAAAGCGAGCTGTTCGCATTCAATCCGTCGAGAAGACGCTCGGCTGGATCGCCCCGCTGAGCTAACCTGTAGCTCGCGAACTGCTTACAAGACGTGTGCGGCGAAAGGGAAGTGAATGAGGTATTTGCTCGGGTATTTGGGCAGAAAGGGGAACAGGAAAGAAGAAGCGAGAAGTCCGTAACAAACCCCCAATAACTCCCGACGCCGACCAATCACAGCAGAGCAGCAGAAGGCATTTCCTAAAACAAGTGAGGGTGTTTTATGGATTTAGGCTGCCGCCATCATGTTCTTTCCTGTTCCTGCCCAAATACCTCATTGATCGAAGTTGTGTCGCCTACAATATACGAATTTTTTGTCCAAAGTATATGTGATGTGAGTGACAGGAATGGGGATGAATGATCAAAGAAACCAAAGGTAAAGGAGTAATATGCCTTCCTTTTAATAATGTAAACAACAGGTTTCAATCACTGATTTGAATCATATCCTGACTGTGCTACAAACATACACATTATTATTATTATAACAACTGCCATCTATGTGAGAGAGCTCATCAACATGAACTTGAATAATTTTTCAGTTGCAATGCAGAGGCAAAGGATCCAGTGCTCCCTGCATAAAATAGATGACATGTGCCAAAAAAT
Source organism: Aptinothrips rufus (assembly GCA_902196195.1). Classification (NCBI taxonomy): domain Eukaryota; kingdom Metazoa; phylum Arthropoda; class Insecta; order Thysanoptera; family Thripidae; genus Aptinothrips; species Aptinothrips rufus. The sequence goes on from CABIKL010001730.1 coordinate 5,704, forward strand.
TCCTTACTTTTCCAATAAACGTGAAAGACCAGCTTATCACTTTTGCAACATGTAGCGAAGGTAATCTAAACAAAAATATTACTGAATCTGTAAACAACATAGCTCGAGAAGAAACATTCTTTAAAATATTTATTATTTTATAACAACATGCTACAGAACATAATCAGATAATTTCAAATGAAAAGGGAAGTTCACATTAAAATAAAATCTCTTTCAACAAAGCTAAATAATTTTAAAATGTTTTTGGACAACAATAAACTTAATGACCTAATTTCTTTGATTCAAAGCTGCAAAGACCAAATGACTAAAACTTTCAGCCAAAAATACTTTAGAAGCTCTTGAAACCCTACACAAGCATAGCAAGAAAAATGGTCCGCTCACTTAAGTTCTCACTTAAGGCACAAAATAGATGGCCACACAACATTCTGTAACATTATACAACACATACACTTTATTCAAAATCTTATTTTTTCTGGAGAGCTTGATTAGTTATGTACAAGGTGGATGCCAAGGCTTGTTTGGCTTAGTTAGAACTACTATGGCCTCTGTTGTCTAAATGATGCTATTTTATTTGAAGCTTCAAATCAAAAGTTCTTTAATTGAATTTGAAAGCATTTAATAGAGGTTTTCAGAGTACGCTTTGTGTCAGTACTGAAAACAAATGCAGCAAACTAACAAAAAAATTAAATTTCAACATTGTTGTTGGTATGTTTTGGTCACTAAATTTACAGAGTCACTATAGTTCTGACCTTAAAAATATTTTCATAAAATTTATAACTTTGAATGCTCTAAATATCAATCCACAGTGCTCTAAGAAGTTTATGATTAGAGACTTTCAAAATATAACTGAACATAAATTCTCACTGAAAATTATTGATACTTGCACACAAGTATTCAGGTACTCTCACTGTAAAACATCTTCACAGCTATTCATACATCTATGTGAATGCCAGCTGATCAATTCAGATCAATTTCAGTAAAAATTTGAGGTACTCATATAAAGTAAACTCAGTTCACAAGTGAAAACAATCACATTAAACATTAAAATTTGAACAAGATTTTGAAAAATATCATTCACTGATGTAGGGTTGTACAATCGAATTGTGAAAATTCATCAAGTCAAATTACACAAACCTTGCGTAATGGAGACATGCCTAGTGAAAGTAACTGACTCTCATTCAACATAAAAAGGAAAGAACAGTTCAGTGAGGAAATTTATCCATTGTTACAAGGAAAATGTTCACAGCAACCGGTTAATTATCTTTTGGGCTTTCATTTTATCATTCAACATGTGTAACAAAAACCTAAATTTCTAATACAATCTATCACATCTTTTACCAAAGTTCTGTAATCAACATTCCAAAATGAACCTGAACTTACAGTCACAGAATCGTGTAAATTGACACAAATCAAACATGAGTAACCTCCGGCTGTCAGTCAAACAGTTAATTTCTAATTTCGAGCAGAAAGTAACCCACTAAGTTTTAAACCATTTTAAAATCTGACAGAACTTTGGTAGAGGGAGTTACACAGCACAACTGAATAAAGCACTATTTACAATATTTACATAATTCGAAGACACTCTACAACGACATCAAGTGAACTGCTGCAAACATACAGTTAAATGCGATTCAAACCATAAATAGCTCAGGGGACATTAATTAATAAAATGAAATGACTGTGTGTAAAGCCAAATACAAAAACTATGGGATTATTCAGAAATATGTTAGGATAGGACATCGTCCAAGGTGAAAATCACATGTACATGTATCGTAGAAACAAATTCTATTGCCTCTTGTTGCAAATATAATTGTAAGCAATGAAATATTTACATTCACTTAAAAATTCATCAAAACCGAAATATTGCAGATTACTCCAATGTTCAGGACATAAGAATGTACAACTGAATATAGTGATAAAAAAATCAGGGAGGAAACCACAAAAATGACAACAATAAGCCTGGCAGCTCAAAAAAGCCAAACTTTAAAAGTAAGAAAAATGTACACTGTATAAAACTAATCACAAGATGAGTGAGTTGCATGTTCTAATGGTAATCAGTTTTGTTTCAAGCATTAGTTAGACTAACTAACAAATAAAAACTAATCTGATACAAAAGTCATCTGCTCAAGGTTGATTTGAGAGTCACAGATGACAGTATATCAGAGCTGTGCTGGAACAGCAATGATCCATGCACAGAGCAAGCATTTGTACTACTTCAGTATGACTACAGAAAGTTGCATCAGCTTAACAAAAACAAAAAATAAAAAAAGCACATTCATAGTGGTAATAAAGCTGAATTTACCTCCAAAAAACTTGCTTTAGTACAGCTTCATCCTGAATACTTTTCTCAACCATTTCAAACAAGCCAAGCAGTTGCCTCAATAAAACTTGCATATCTGAAGGGCACATGAACCCTTTAACCCTTTGTACATAGATTTCATATACTCTCATGACATTAAGTGGGAGTATTTCACCACATTTGGCACAAAAATCCAACTAACTTACATCAGCCAGTAAAAATAAAACTCTGTAGCGTTTCCAAAATGATATGTTTGTACAAAACAATACTTTCATTGAACATTGAACAGTAGACCTCACAAGAAAGAGCAATCACTATTTGTAATTTTAAAGAGAGAGAGATGACATTTTCTTCCCAATAAATCAAGCACAATATCTGAAATTTAGTAAATATGAAAAATTGTGTGACTTTCAGAAGTTTTTGAGGAAGAGATAAAATATCAAACACTTTTCCTTGAAATATTTGGCAATTTTGAACATTGTTGAAAAAAATCCTGTTTTTAAGTAAAGGATTGACACATCCAAGACAGATTTTTTAAAACTACACTGAGAAGAAAACTTTTCTTTAGTCAATTCTTTTAGAAATTTTGGATTGATAAATGATTTTGAGAAAACAAGAGGCACAATTTCACAGTACAACAAAATGTAAGCCATGTGATTTCCAGAAGATAAGGGCACAGACTTGAAAATGCACTCAAGATATGCATACATTTAATACACTAGAGGTTTAAGAAATCTAATTGTACTTCATAACTTAATGAAAATCTGTTCCAAAGCTTAGACAAATAAATATATTCATGCCAGCTTAAATTGTGCACACGAAAGTTTTCTGACAAAACATTTAGGCTTGATGTGATAATACCAGTGACATTTATTCCCTATTATATCAGTATTTGCTTACATTGCAAATAGCTGCACAGCTAAATTCACCACACCAACAAGCATAAATTAGTGAAACATGACATTCATAAAGAAAATGTAGGAGGCACCAAGCCACGGCTCTCTTCAAATCATTTTCACTCATCCAACACAGGCAAATGTTTAATTCATCATAATTTTGGCAGAAAAGTGCACAAAAAACACTTTAAAATGGCAGTTGGTGTTTCATAACTTTGTAATCAATAGACAAAATTTTCACTGAGGGCTTTGCCTTCATTCTCTTTGAGCTGCTGACGCTATCCACAGCACACAGCATTATTGAGAGAAAGAAAACAACATCACAATTCACAATTATACTCAAAATTGTACAGATAATTTAGTTAAAATTGACGAACATAATAAATGTCACATAATTCCAAACAAATACGTGTTGATGCCTCCTTCCCTGAGACAAAAATAAAGGCAAGGCGTCCTACACCAAGTCAGCCTTCCTCAGAGTAAACTTCATGAGCTTTATGACTCAATCAAAGATCTGTTCGATATCTAAAGCGAGAAGCAATATCACATGAAGTTAGTATGCGCTACAGATATAATAGGGTTAGTGCTTCCAGGCAAGGTGCTTTTGTAATCTACATAAACGACTGATGAATTCATTTGTAGCTCTTGGTCATAAGACGATATGTAAATAAACTATAGCACTACTACACAAGTTAAACCGAAAAGAGATGAAATTGTTTGGCTGAACTTTCATTGAAAATCTTTATAACGAGCCAAGAATCCCCTCTAAACATCCAGTTTAATTTGCATTAACTAAGAAACACAATTTGCCAGCAACTGGGCATACAAATGCCAGGCTTACTCACACTGTGATGTGTGAAATGTGTTTGAAGGACCAGAGGGACTTAGCTGCCTACTTTGGACATCTTAAAGAATAAGTGACACACACATAAGCAGTACTCTAAGTACTGGGCCAACGATAAGGCCAAACGTACACTTTCAAACTATGACCATTTTATCGCACACAAGCTTCAAGCATTTCAACAAACAGCTTGTTCATGGGGACCTTGTTTTCTCGATGCACACCACTCCAATAACGACGCACTGCAGAATCCGCTTGCCTCAGACATGGAAGGCACAGCAGCAAATGTTGCAAATGGTATGTTGAGTTGTTTGGCCTGAGAAGTTTGAGAGAAATAACAAATAAATACAGTGACAACACAAAAAGAAATCCCATTAAGTGGAACCATTGTTACTTCAACCTACCTCACAGCAACCACACAGTCTGCAAGTGCAGAGAGGATAGTATCTCTAAACTTTTTCAGGACATGAAATTGATCAAGCCGAACATCAGAATTAGCAAGAACCAGAGCCTTCAATAAGAAATACTCTTCTTTGGCAATAGATAGCCTTTCCAAACGTTCAACAATTTGAGTACACTGCAAATAAAAGAAAGGCACAAGTGTTAAAAAAAGGTATCAATAAAGTTGTCATCACAAAACTAACACAAATGTTGATATACTGCAATTACCTGCTGATATAGTTCAAGAGCCCCACATTCTCTGGCTTGCTTTTCATCCAAAGTAAAATCTTCTGCAAAACGAAGCGTGCCCGTGCTTGGCAATGATCGGAATGAGAGAGTCAGAGTTAAGATTTCTGCCCAAGTGCTCTGTAGCAATCTCATTTGATCATTTAGGGGTAGCTCCAAAAATCCTATTAGTTACAAAAAAAAAGAGAGAGAAACATGTACTAAATTGTAATTAAGCCCGCTTTGAGGTGATGCTACTTTAACAGAGGACTTAATAATAGAATACGATGACAAGGAACTGATTTTCTGTGCAAAATTTTACCTGGGATGAGTTTGGCCCAGCTTATAATGTTGACCAACTCTCTATCGTACAAGTCACTGAGCATACTCAAAGTACGAGTCTCTGTGTTGACCCCCATTTGGCGCGGCTCAGTTGATACCAGCAATGGATCAGGTTCACATGCTGCCAACGCTTCAAGCATCTTGTTATCTGCAGAAACAGATGATCACATGTATTTGCTTCCATCGGATGTAATGATTAGCAGATACACAGCAAGAACAAAATACTCATGTCTTCATAAATGAGGAACTGACCTTGCAATGTAGGAGTTGGTTTTGCAGGTACATGAGCTGGTACCTGATATGGTATATCAAGGTTACGTCGATATTTTTGGCGACCTCCTCGAACACGATCAAGTCGCACTCCCTCTTTCAGCATGCCCATTCGCAAACACTTCTGAAAGCGGCAGGCTTGACATGCTTTACGACGCCTCTTGTTGATTTCACAGTCGTTGGATGCAGGGCATGTGTACTCAATGTTACCTATGAGAAGAATAATTGTCATCAATTAAGTTGAATAAGTAGTGTGGAAAATTGTTGCTATTTCAGTTTAACAACAGTACTCTCAAAGGACAAAGTAAAAAGGGGCCAAAAAGAATTTACCTTGAATTGTTCGTTTGAAAAATGCTTTACAAGCCTCACAGGATGCTACACCATAATGAAAGCCTGAGGCAACATCTCCGCATACCAAGCAGAGGCGCCTTGGCACGTCCTCTTCCTTCATTCCTTCCTAAAAGTTGAAAAAAAGGAACATTTTAATAATTCTAAATTAATTATACCATTTTCTGCAAACAATTTTTTTTTTCAAGAGTTCCAAAGCATTAAGTCAGTACCAGACAATATTTTGCTCTGAAATATCTCTAAACTCGGAAAGATGAATAATACACTACCTCAATATGCCCCAGCATTGATTCGCCAATTGATTGGGTAGTAGAAGAGCAGAACTGTTGATCAGGGCTGCCTGGAGAGTGAGACTGCGAAACTTCATATCTCTGGGATTCTTGGCTTTCGCAATATTCCATCTGAAACATATGAAAGTTTGAAGATATAGAAATTTAAGTACTTAAAACTTCTGAGGGAAAAGCTAATCTAGCTAAAGTTCATTGATAAATAATCACCAGGGCACTTGAAATAAAATGCGCAACTTACAAGGAACTTCAACAAATGTGTGTGACATGTATGATAGTAAGCTGAGTAATAAGAATACAAATTCTTAAGAAAATACAATGCAAATTATAGCAGGGGGAATATTCTGAACAGAGAATTAAATTGAGGGATGTCACAGAGCGGGGGCAGCCACCCAACGTTCTCACATACAATGAAGAAGAAGGCCTGTCATCACAAACGGAATCAAAAAAGTTGAATAGCTAATGGACTGCTAAGCTACAAAACCAATGACGGTGATCAACAATAACGCAAAATATGCATCACACCACAAAATGACGGCACATAACCTCAAAGCAGTTGCCGCACGGATCGTTACATGGTAACTTCCCCATAAAATTAAGCTTCACATTGGAGCAAATACTATTTTCTCGTAGTAAATTTTTTTAAATGGATCAAAGATTTAATACAAACATGGAATAGTCTGTGATTAGCAGACGACACATCACGCACTTCTTATTAAAAATCGTAATGACCGAAAATTTCTCAGATGTTACATTATTGCTAGGAGTCGGCACCTTGATTTCCACTTTGATTGGGTCGTACGATCGCTTCTGTTTCGACATGGTTGAGCCGTTTAAGTTAAATAGAAATCAGTACGTAAACATATCATTAACACGACCCTCGAGCCTAAAGCCAGCTGAAAAAAGCCACAGGAATAGATAGAGAGATATGAATTTTGGCTGGTGGGTTCTTCTTTCCACTCCACCAGAAGTTAAATTAAATCTGGAGTAAATCAAATAATAGAATAATGCGACAAGAACCTAGCTTTAAAAACGATAAAAACGTTTCAAATATTAATCAAAAATTAGAGAGCCCGCAAAAAACGCGAAACTTAGTGAGGATAAAAAAGACAACGGCGCGCATGACATTGCCCGATCGCTACAAGGCCAGTACATGCTCGACAACGACATTTCGACTGATCTCGACCAGCTTGATCGACCAGCTCGCAGACTTACTCAGCAACATATCTCAGCAGCGGTGGGGATTGGTCTGCGCCAGGCCAGGACACGGTTAGATTCGGAACGGATGCACAGCGGCTACAGTGGGTAGGAGGTCCAAGGGATCGGTTGTTCTCCAGGAATTTACGCTTTTACGAATTAAGAGATAAGGGGGTGAAACGCCTGAGTACAAGTTACAAGTGACCGAAACTAAATATTGCACGGCCACGTTAAGGTGTAAAGAGAGAATCCGAACCACAGCTGACAATCGCTAAGACCTCAGCTAAGACTCCATCTTCGAAGTGGACTTCCCTCTCTAGGTGACAGACAGAACATTCTTCCCATGGATAATTTCAAGCATGTCCGGCTCCGACGTGTGAGGAATTTAAAGAATAAAATGAAATACTTACATCCTGTGGGAGCACTGTTGTCGTAGGAGAGTACATATCACTGTTCGAGGGACTACACGCCTGGAAGCTGTTTTGCTCGACTTCTTTCTTAATGTGAGGAACAAGACCAGCGGTATCACCCGTCATCATCTGCACCTGAAACAAGACGCAGGACACCAAATGAGACACAACTCGGGCAAACTTCAAGAAAGGCTAGATGGACGTCAAAATGGCAGCACAACGAGATCGAAATGACGTCAAGGGAAGTCGATCTCAGCAAAGTTAAGGAGAGAAGAGAGTGGAGGAAGGGATAGTTGGGCTGGAGCACAGGTTTATATTAGAACAAGCTTTAGTCCGGGGCGATAGGCAGCTTGCGAAAATTTATCACCTTTAAGGATAAGTGTAGAAACACACTAACGAGAGAAAAAATATATCATAAAAACAGTCAGCTGGTGCCTGTATTTCAAGTGAGAACAAGAATATTAGGAAATAATAATTCAATTAAGTCAATATACCTGCCGATCGCTGAGAGAAACGGCGTGGGCCAAAATATCGGTAAGTCGAAACGAGTGTTTCTTTTTTCAACGTTGTTTTTGCATACATGACCTGTGCCTTTTTCACCCGACATGACCCTATCTTATGAAATAATAATAATAAAGCAGCTGTTGCGCTTAATGCACAGAAAAACCAAAACCCAGAATCTGGGGCAACTCAACCCAGAAACCAAGAGTATCGTAAAATAAAAATAAAAATAATAATTTATTTTTGAACGTAATTTTGAGACCTGGTGCAGAATGATCAGGAAGATTCGAACCGCGTTTCAGAATAGGTCTCAAAATCATCTCCGAAAATATATTGTTTACCCTTGGTTTCTGGGCTGAGTTGCCCCAGATTCTGGGATTTGGTTTTTCTGTGTGCAGTATGAGCGTCATGTTTTCGGTGCATGCACGCTTCAAGCGCTGCGCTACTCGTTGCGCTATGAAAGCAGCTACGCCATGATGTGGCTACGCGAGTGCGCGGCGCGATTCGCAGATAGCAGCCACCACCGCGACGGCTGCTAGTGGCGCGACGCGGCGTGGCGTGGCGTGGCGTGGCGTGGCGTGGCGTGGCGTGGCGTGGCGTGGCGTGGCGTGGCGTG